>JADBJO010000258.1:606299-623799 GCA_016801955.1 Conus betulinus | reverse complement strand
AGTATGCCACCGACAAACATAGTTCTAGAAATCAAGAATCCTGTTTTGCAAAACAATGACTTTGCATTTGAGAATCGGAATCATCACCAGCTCCTAAACCAGCTCCGAGGACCGCCATGACACCTTCCACGGCCAGGCAGATTTTAAACAGGCCGCCTGCCACAGGCATTTTATCAAAGACGTTTTTTTCCTACCTTCACCTCGCCACACATCAAACGAACTTCTGAAGACCCCCCCCCCCCCCCCCCCCCCCCCCCCCCCCCCCCCCCCCCCCGCCCGCCCGCCCCGTTAAGCTTTTTCAAATGTTCCAACAAATCCATTATTTACTAAGACCACACTGTGGAATCGCCTCTCTTCTTTACCCACCAAACCGAAGAGACACTACCTGCCAGACTAATGAATAACATTGTCTGTCCTTTGTTCTGTGAGCTTTGTAAAAACTCCTTACTCAGAGGTGAAACCCAACATCTTCTCAGGAAACGTTTCTGCCTGCATAGATCGCAGACAATATTAGAACTCTGGTCAAGCAGCATTTCAAAAGTTTCAAACCGTTTTTTCTGTCCAATGAGAAATGCAAGACAACAGAGGAACAATCTGTTCAGACAGATATTCCACACACAAGATAGACAGGCGAAAGTTGTGGAACAGGGAAAGAAAAACACACCCCTAGTCATGATCTCAGTTCTCTGCTTGAATTGCTCCTGCTAAATGCCTTTCCATTCTCTCCCTCGAATCCTCACTTCACCACCCCCATCCACCTCCCTACCCTCCTCCTTTCCCACCGCTACCGTCCACATTCCTCCAGTCTCCCTTTGATGGGTCCATGCGCGTTCGTGCGCGCCTGTGTGTGTGTGTGTGTGTGTGTGTGTGTGTGTGTGTGTGTGTGTGTGTGTGCATGCGTAAGTGCGCGCGTTTGTGTGTGTGTGTGTGTGTGTGTGTGTGTGTGTGTGTGTGTGTGTGTGTGTGCATGACTTTGAAAACCACTATCGGCTATGGAGCCCTCACTGGCTGTTACACCCTGTGCCAAAGAACATGGGTTCAGATGATGCCACATCAGAGTGGTCAGAACACTGGCACTCTTCATCCGCAGATCGCAGGGTCAAGCCTTGAGCAGCGTCAGCTGGGTGACAGATACAACGTAACTGAAACCACCCACCAGTGGAGGTGCAGACCAGTTGCTGTGGATACAGCGTGTTCTTGTGTCCATAAGCACACACACTTAGAGCTCTGCCGCGCATGTCAGCTTTCGATGGCTTTGGGAAGCAAGAATATACATCCAGCATACACCAGGACAGAGGGAGAGAAGATGGACATCATTTAGCTCCCCAATCTCCCATCCCACCTCTGAATCATCCTGCACGTCCTCCAGCACATGCTCTGTTCATCCCGCTGTCCCCCTCTCTTCTCGCTCCGCTACAATGTGTTGATAGAACAACGACCATCCTCTCTCTCTCTCTCTCTCTCTCTCTCTCTCTCTTGTAACGAAACAAGTAGGGTAACTCTTTCTTCCATGATGAAATGAATTATATGCCCTTGACTCCAAACGAAGGCAGTTACTATTTCCTGCCTCTTGAAGATTTCCTTTCATACCAATCAAAATCGAGGTTACCTGTTCGTCCCTGTGTTTGACTGCATTCAAAACAAAACAAAAAAAGAGGCTGTGCCAGTCTTGAATAAATAGTAACTTGTGTTATTTTCAATTCTTCAGTTGTTGTTGTTGCTGTGTATATGTGTCAGGTACAGGGGTATATGGACAAGAATGGAACATTCTGCTTTGGGCGATGTCTCCTTGTTTGTACTGTGTAGTCTGTATTGTCATTTCTCCTGGGCGATTTGGTGTCGCAAGCAGAATTCGTTTGGATGTATGCGCGTGTTTTGAATTTCACCTTGGGAGAAACAGTTGCCCTACATGTTCTCTATCTACTGCTTACATCTCCATGTCTCCTTAAGGTTTCCTTTCATACCAATCAAAACCGAAGTTACTTGAATTTGTTATTGTTTCGTCCCTGTGTTTATTTGACCATACTCAAGATCAAAAACGCTGTGCCAGTTTTTAATGAAAGCCAAAACGTGTGTGTTCATTTCTCCAGTTGTTGGTGCTTTGTCTATGTGTCAGGCACAGCTTACATTGGGCAAGCTTGGAACATCCCTTTCCGGTGATGTGTCCTTATATCTGGTCTGTGTGTTGACTTTTCCGCTGGGCGATTTGGTGTCCAAAACCGCATTCGTTTGGAGTTGGGGGCGTGTGGTGAATTTCATCCTGGAAGCAAGAGTCATCCTACGTTCTTATTCACTGTTTACACTTCCCTGTCCCATTATGACTTCCTTTCTTTCGTTTGGTCAAGGTACCTTCTTCTTCTGCGGATACAGGCTGATATTCCTGCGGACATCCCCTGTATAGGGAGTGGAGTTTTGTGTGTATGACCGGTTTTTTTTTATTCCACCATTAAGGCAGCCATACTCCAGCTTCGGGGAAGGTGCATGTTATGTGTAACGTGTTATCCATACCAACGGCCAAACTGGCCTTCTCTTCCGAAAGTTGGTAATGAGATTTTACGTGCGTGCAAGATGTTATGCGTGCGTTTACACACGGAACCTCGGTTTTATAGTCTCATTCGAAGGACTGTATAGGAAATAGAGTCAGAACCAATGTTAACTCCGAGGGGAAAATCCCCCTGTGCCGAAACGGCCCGGCGGAGATTCGAACCTGCAACCCCAAGATTACGAGTTCGGCGCTCTACCACTGAGCGCTGTTCCGGCCCCCAGATTAAGGTACCGATTTTGCAGTCCAGTGTTGCCAGTTCAAATCAGGCAGGCGCCTAACCTAGAAATGACCATCATGGCTGCCTGTCTTGAAGTGTTGTCATTCTGGCACAGAGGATGTGCTGCAAGATAGACCCGCTCCCACTCTCCTGGGATAGCTGTCTCCCCGTCGGCCTGCGATGTCTGTGGATTACACCTGAAAGTCACTAACGAACTAACCTGCTTTTCAGTGCCTGCGGGCTGGGTGTCAAAGGCCGTTACCCCTCCCCCACCCCCCCACCCCCCACCCCTCCCACACACCCCACTATGACCAACAATTGCTCACGCGATGATATAATATAATAATGTGACTGGGGCTAACAGATTAACTCTCTTTTTTCTTTCCTTTTCCCCTCCGAGATCTCTCTCACCTCTTCTCTCTCTCTCTCTCTCTCTCTCTCTGTCCCTGCGCTCTCTCTCTCTCTCTCTCTCTCTCTCCGCTCTCTCTCTCTCTCTCTCTCTCTCTCTCCTCTCTCTCTCTATCTCGGCTTCTCTCTACTCCCTCTCCTCTCCTCTCTCTCTCTCTCTGATCTCTCTCTCTCTCTGCCCTCCTCTCTCTCTCTCTCTCTCTCTGCGATCTCTCTCTCTCTCTCTCTCTCTCTCTCTCCTCTCTCTTCTCTCTCAGCTCTCTCTCCTCTCTCTCTCTCTCTCCCCTCTCTCTCTCTCTCTCTCGTCCTCTCTCTCTCTCTGTTCTGTCCTCTCTCTCTCTCTCTCTCTCTCTCTCTCTCTCTCTCGTCTTCTTCTCTCTCTCTCTCTCCTCTCTCTCTCTCTCTCTTCTGGTTACACACTCCACCTAAGCAAAGGGCCGACCACATGACTAATGACTGTAGGTCACAGCGATGATGAAGAATAGGGCCAGGCCAGATAAAGGACTCCCAGCGGCCTGCGGTCCCCGCGCAGACAGACAGTGGCCGGAGCGGAGGACACATTGTGGACCTGGCGGATCCTGACCCCTGTCACTGCTGACACGTGAATAGACCGGCGGACGCTGGCATCCCTTCCGCCCTGGTCCTGGAACACTCTCGTTGATGCCACGGAGCCGCTAGGAATGTAAAAAAAAAAAAAAGAAAGAAAGAAAAAACAAAAGGAAAAAAAAAATACAAGCGCAGATCGACGGGGGGGCGGAGGAGGGGGGGGGAAGGGGGGGGGGGGGTTGACACAGGGGTGGGGATGGGGATGGGGGCAGTGGGAGACAGAAAGGAGGGGGATGGAGGGGTGAGTGAGTGGGGGATGTACACCTAGCGTTGAACAAACGATCGCAATAAACTTGGATCTGCACACACAGACACGCACGCACGCACACACACACGCACATGCACGCGCGCGCGCGCGCGCGCGCGCACACGCACACACATACACACACACACTCACACACACGCACGCACGCACGCATGCGCGCACACACACACACACACACACACACACACACACACGCACGCGCGCACGCACGCACTCGCAGCGAGAGAGAGAGAGAGAGAGAGAGAGAGAGAGAGAGAGAGAGAGAGAGAGAGAGAGAGACAGAGACAGAGACAGAGACAGAGACTGAGACAGAGACAGACAGAGACAGAGACAGGGGCAGAGAGAGTTGTAATCAACGTAAACTCATTACATGGACAGAAGATCGACAAGAAGTCCAGACACTGTAGGCGTGTAAGCGTTCTCTGTTGCCGAACTGTTGGCCTTCACATTTAACTCCGCGCGTCGAAAACGTCATCGTCCAAAATAATAGCGACAAGTTCACACCAGTCTCTGACGTCACCATATTCCGTGTTCCGCTTTCGAAAAGCGGTAGGCCCCAATGTTCCGCAGCCATCGGGAAAGTTCTTAGAATTAGCTGCTACTGCAGTAGGTGGCAGGCTCATGACGTAACACACACAGCAGTTGAGGCTGCTGTGTATTTCTTATCACTGAGGAAAGGCTTCCGCTAGGTGACAGACTGCAGACGTTTATTTTCAGACATTTGGTATATGGCGGCAAGGTTATCCAAAGTAACGACAAATCGAGACGGCGTCAGGCAGAAGTTGATTTGCTTGGTTTGAAATTAAAAAAAAAAAAGAACTATTCATTATTATTATTGTTATTATTGTTATCATTATTATTATTATTATTGTCGTCGTTGTTGTTATCATCATCATCATCATTGTTATCATAGAAACTGGGCTTCTGATTCCGGTTCCCGATTCCATGAAATTATTTATTTTACTTGAGAAGTGTGATCACAACATATTTGTGACATTTCATTTTCAACCTCAAAGAAATTGTTCGTGAGCTATTCATAACGCGGAAATTTAACATTTACTTAGTCATCTGTTTTCTATTCATTTCAGGTGGGTCTGTTAATTCATCAAATCTGTAAACTGTCTTCTGGAAATCAATATTGTTTGAATATAAGCAGTTGATTTCGGGTTGCCCCGGCCTTTAGTACGAATCGGGGGTGGGGGGTATAATAAGGGAGGCGGTAGGGGAGAAAGTCTGAACGGGACGGAGCAATAGAGTGAAACGACATCAGGACATTTCTTGTGCTGTTTGTCATGACAAGATGATGATGTGTGTATTACCACGAAAGGACTGGATTGGAAACGTAAGTGACTTTTCATGTTGAAAAGTAGGCCTACAGGTGGAGATTTTTGAAAGAAGAAAGTCTGAGAAGTAGAGAAGGGTGCACACAATGTTGAGACCATATGTCAATTGTGCTCAAATTCCTAACCTTTCCTTACTGTTGGTTCAATTGCGCGCTGAGGCGCTTGATGGTTGAGAGAAACTCACTAGTAGAAAGCAGGCAGCAGGGAGTCCTCAGAAGAGAAGCCCCCTTTCGGCCCTTATCTCCTGACACTCTAGGGGGATTGAGCCACACCCGGTTCATGACTCCGGATGTCCCTCTGCTGCCCCCTTTTTTTCCCGTCTTGGGACGAACTCGCACTCTAACCACTGAGCCACTGGGACACCTGATATTTGTAGGGAAATTTAAGCCTTATGAAGTTCACTTTTTTTGTTCCTCCTTGACCAGATCCAGCTTGAACACCTCTCCGCCGCTTCTGCCATTGCTTTCAGGGCTCTGTTTTTTTCCCTCCCTGCAACTGAGAGCTGTTTCATGAGGCTGTATGCAGACGTTCCTACACCCCCCCTAGCTCCAATTTCTGCAGTGAGGACTTTGACCTGATAGCCTTCTCTCCTCAGGCTGTTTGCCAGATCAGCATACTTTTCAGTCTTGTAGATTTGAGCTGCCTCCATTCTGTTCTCATATGGCACCGTGAGCTCGATCATGATCAGCTGCTTGGTTGACTGAGAGTGGACTACTATGTCTGGTCTCATGCCACTCTTGCTGATGATCTCTGGGTGACTCTTCCATTCTGGGAGGTCTGCAGTGCACTCCCAGTCAGTCATCTGCCCCGTCCAGCAGACTCTGCCTGCATGTTCCGAGTGGCACTGTTGTTCTTGGCCATGATTTGCTACCTCCTGCCGTGAAGAATGTTGCGGGTGCTTTTGGAGTCCTGATTTTCCCTTTTGTGGTGTTTGGTACTAGCCCAGACTGCTTGTACAATCTCTTTGAGCACTTGGTTGTGCCTCCATGTGTACCTTCCTTGAGCCAGGGCTACTTTACATGAGCTTAGGACATGCTCCACTGTTTGTTTTTTCATGGAGAGGGGGCATGAAGGATCGTCTGTTTTTTCACCACTTCACAGGTTTGCATTTGAGGGCAGAAGGTCATATGCAGATCTGAGAATGAAGCTGATCCTGAGAGGGGCCATGTGCCAAATGTCATTCCAAGTGAGACTTCTTTGGAGTGCATTCTCCCACGTTGTCCATTGCCCTTGCTGGCTCTGCTGGACTGCTTTTTGGAGTCTTTTTTGGTCTTCTTTCTTTTCTCATCTCCTGAATCATCATGTCTCTTTTGGCTTTTCCTTTGGCCTTTGACCACCATTCAGTTTTGGTCACCCCCAGTCCTTGTCTGTTGGTCTGTGTGTGTCCTGTTATTTCTCTGATCTTGAGACTTTCTTTTGCAGAATCCATCGCCTCTTGAACTTTCCCATTTCTGCCTGTCTTCAGCTGGGGCTTGATTGCTTCTACCACCTTGTCTCCTGAGTCCTCCAGCATGCTTTGAAGTCTGATCTTCCCTGCTTTGTATTCCTCCAGGATGGATTTCAATGGTAGTTTCAGCTTTGCTTGGCGACAGTACAGCGCTATGTCAGTCAGACAGGGTGGGACACCAAGCCCCCTGTATTTGCCAGGAAGCCCACACTGATCAATAGTCTCCAAGCCTTCTGCCGACATCTGTTTGGTTGCTAGTTTGTAGGACGGATGTGTTCCCGATCTTTATGGCACACCAGGAGTTGCCTTTTTCAGCTCTCAATCTGTCCCACTCCCTACTCGTCCTCTCTCCCCCCCCCCCCCCCCCCCCCCCCCCCCCCCCTCCACTTCCTCCTTAGCCCTTCGCTCCTGTCCTGCCACCACCTCAGCACCCCTGTACTGACCTCCCTTTCTTGCTGTATAAGTGCAAAGTTTGTGTGGAAGGCACATGAGCCCCTGATTCGGAAGTATGAAGTAATTCCGAAGAAACAACAGGGGCCGGATTAACTCAATGGTAGAGCGCCGGACTCGTAATCTTGGTGATCCTGGGGTTGCGGGTTCGAATCTCCGCCGGGCCGTTTCTAGACAGGGGGATTTTTCCCTTGGAGTTAACATTGGTTCTGACTCCATTTTCCAAACAGTCCTTCGAATGAGACTACAAACCGAGGTTCCATGTGTGAACGGACGCATAATATCTTATACACACGTCAAATCCCATCACCAACTTTCGAAAGAGAAGGCCAGTTTGACCGTTGGTATGGATGACACGTTACACATAGCATGCACCTTCCCGAAGCTGGAGTATGGCTGCCTTAATGGCGGCATAAAAAACAGTCACACACACAAAACTCCACTCCCTTTGTTGGGTAGATGGGATTAATCCTTGCCTGTCTATACAGGGAGTGTCCGCAAAAATATCAGCTTGCGTACGCAGAAAAAAAAAACAAACAAACAAACAACAAAAAGGAACAACACACACACACACACAAACACACACACACACACACACACACACAGGGAGAAAGAGAGACACAAACGAAAGTAAAGCTCATCATTCCTTCATTCATCACATATGGTTTTTAATTACAAAACGGGGGGCGGAACACATCGTTCACAACATTCTCACACAGCGACATGGAAGCGAAACGCCCCAGAGACAGTGCAATGCAACACGGTACAACATCAAAACATGACAATGTTCATCATCATCGAACAGTTCCGTTGATTGGGGAGGTGAAAAGGAGGGGATATGGGAGGGAACAGGGAGAGGGGGAGGGGGAGGGGGAGGGCGAAGCGAGGGACACATGGGAAAGTGCAAATGGAGGAACCTGAAAGAAAGGGGGTTGGGGGGGGGGGGGGGGGGGGGGGTGGTGATAAGAGAAAATAAAGATGGAATACCGTCGGTCATCCGCTATGTGACGGACATGCACATTCATGGCTATCCACCCGTACCCTTGCCATCTGCCTCTCCCTTGACCAAAACACAGCATGACTAATCCGAACGTGCACGCATGCGCACACACTTTTTTTTTTTTTTTTTGTAGAGACAACGAATTCAGCTGCACAATATCCCCCCCCCCCCTCCCCCCACCCCTAGTGTTTTGTTGTTGTTGTTGTTGTTGTTGTTGATTAGGTGGTGGTGGTGGTGGTGTGATGGTGATGGTGATGGTGTGTGTGTGTGTGTGTGGTGTGTGTGTGTGTGTGTGTGTGTGTGTGTGTGTGTGTGCGAGTGCGTGCACGCGCGCTCACTCGCACGCGCGCGCGCGCGCTCGCTCGCGTGCACTTCCCAGAACAGCTGGTCAAGAAGTCCTCTTCAGTCAGACTTTGATGTGAAAAGGAATGTCAACCAACAGTGCGTGTGTATGAATGTGAGGGGGGGGGGTGTGTGGATGGGAGGGGGGGGGGGGGGGGGGGGGGGGGAGAAAGACAGAGGTTGAGGGGTGGAGACGAAGGGAAAGGAAAGGGGAGATCCTGAGGTGGGGGGGGGGGGGGGGGTTGAGGATGATGATGAGTGTTCTGTGAGGAAGGGGGTGGGGGGTGGAGGGGTGGAGAGGGGCAGTCGGAGGAGGTGACATTGGGAAATGCGGTGAAGGCGGGGGTTGGAGGTGGAGGGAGGGGAGGGGGGGGAGGGGACGGGGGGGGGAGGGTGGGGTAGGTAGTGGGGGGGGGGGGGGGGGGGGGGGGGGAGGGCGCGTGCAGACGGTCCATGATCCACGTGACGAGTGGGAGAAGCGTCATCACGTCTCTTCGGCAGCCATCAGCGAGGCGTAGTCCTTGTAGGGGATGTAGCCCTTGTCCGGGTCTAGGGCCTGGGACATCATCTCCTCAAGCTCCTCCGGCGTGAAGGGCTCTCCTGGAAGAGACCAAGGCAACACGCTTCGTTCAACGAATGCAACAGAAACAGCGCTACAGGGGTCTGTGTGTGTGTGCGCGCACGCGCGCGCGCGCGCGCGTGTGTGTGTGTGTGCGTGTGTGTGTGTGTGTGTGTGTGTGTGTGTGTGTGTGTGTGTGTGTGTGTGTGTGTGTGTGTGTGTGTGTGTGTGTGTGTGTGTGTGTGTGTGTGTGTGTGTGTGTGCACGTGTGTGTGTGTGTGTGTGTGTGTGTGTGTGTGTGTGTGTGTGTGTTGTGTGTGTGTGTGTGTGTGTGGTCTCTTGTCAAAAACTGTCTCAGTAGCAAGGAACGAAAGGTTTACGAGGAGAGAAAGAAACAGGGTACAGGCACGCGCAGGACACTCCATTAAGATATCAAGGGACATAACTGCTCCTGAACAGAGGTAAATCAGACTACAGGATGCAACTCATAACAGCCTTAAAGTAGCATCCCCATGGGTGTACCAGCCCGTATTTCATGACTGCAGAACCCACCGGTGAAAAAACACCACCCTCCAGCTGTCGTCGAGCACACCCCACAGACCCAACCCACCCCTGCCCACGGACAGATGAAGACAGTGCCACTCCAGACACAGCCAAGCTTTCGCCATACGGGTCTTATGTGCCCTCAAGAGAGAATCCAAAGTTTTAGTCTTTCCCACTGTCGTCTCAGTAGCAAGGAACGAAAGGTTTACGAGCTATAAAGCATCTCTGGAAAGATCAGAAGTTCCTCCAGTTTTCTGTTCGATTTCAAACAGTTATCTCCGCAAGTTACCAAAAAGACTACGGCAGAATGTAGCTGAAAGTTATGCCACATTAATGAAAACAGGAACAGATAATTTCTAACAGTATCAGCACAAGCGCATTGGATTCAATGGTGCTTGAAGTCAGCAAGTCCACAAGGAAGTGGCTGGGATCCCACCCCGTCGCACTGATGTCGCGCTCCACTGTCGCCAAGCAAAAGCTGAAGTTACCCCTGAAAACCCCTCCAAGGTGTATAAAGTAGGAAAAAAACAAGCTTCACTATCCATGTTTGGAGACCGCGAGAGACAAAGTTGTGAGTAGAGTCCATCCCTAGCTAAAGACTGGTAGGGGAAAAGCTAAAGATTAGACAAAAATAAACAACAGAAACACACACAAACCAACTGAACTAGGATCAACATGGTCAAAGACAAAAGCGAAAGTTGCTAATACAGGAACTGAAGAAAGAACAGAATACCAAAAGAATTAAGAAGGAAGGCTAGCAAGGCCAACAGGGTCAAGGATTACGTGGGGAATCGCAACCCAAAGAAGCCTCAGGTAGAATGAAACATGGCATATGCCCCCCCTCCCCTCCCCCCCTTGAAATCAGCTTCATCATCAGACCTGTATGTCACCCTCCTGCCCTCACAGTCCAACCCGGTCAAACGGGGGAATCATAATGTCTCTGCGTGCCCGTTCTGTCCCAGGCAAACAAAGAGAGAAACGTGTCCTGCGGTCATACAAAGCAACACTAACCTCGGAAAGGTGGACACGGAGACCGACCAAGTGCTGCCGGGGTATTGTTAGATGAAACGCTACGCCAGCAGAAACTCCAGCAACGACACTCTACACAGTAGCAGGCCACGAATCATGGTCTGGTGCAGCCGTGGTAGTTACAACATGGAAACGGGGTTTTACTGGCTGGAGTGGATGAATGGGAGTGCACAGCAGACCTTCCAGAACAGGAATACAACCCAGAGGTCATCGGTCAGAGTGGTATGAGACCAGACATAGTTCCTGAAAACAAATGATTCAGACTGAACTCACCGCGCCACATGAAAGCAGCGCGGAGAAAGCTCACGTCTACAAGACTGAGACGTCCTCCAGCGCAGCCAGCAGCTTGAGGGAATCTGGTTTCTCAGCCCAAATCCTCTCCACAGAGGATGGAGCAAGGGGGTATGTAGGCCCTGCAGTCTAAAACATCATGATACAGTTCTTGATTTTTGGTAGAATAATGACCAAAGCTCGAGAGGCATTGGCAGAGACAGCTGAAAAAGAGCTCCAACCCGATCAGGTAAAGGACGACAAAAGTGACTTTCCATGAGGCTTAAACTTCGCAAGTTAGAACAGGTGTCCGATGGCTATATTGATAAAGGCATCCGTCATAGGGTAACGTGGCCGTCAGACGCAGAACCATCTAAGCCAGGCGGTGCAGGTTCAAATTCCAGCAGCATCAAAAGTGTGTCTGACAGCAGACGGGAATCTAGGAGTCGTAACTTGGATGAGACCTGGCCTTCTTTGAGTGTAAGGAATTCTGGTTAAGCCACTTGTCTGAGGGGGAGGGAGGACGGGAGGAGAGGGGGGGGGGGTCTTCTCTGAAGATCTTCCACCGTCAACCCCTCCCTAGTTTCTTCCTACCTGAATTAGCAAACTAACAAGAATAAAACACTTTTTTTTTGTCCACGTGAAAACTGTTTTGTAGCATGTTTGCCTGTCTGTTGTCTTAAATTATGTCTGTCTCTCAGAAGAGAGAAAGAGAGGGGGGGGGGGGAGAGACTGACTGAGAGAGAGACTGAGAGCTGATGAAGAGAGAGAGGAGAGAAGAAGAAGAGATGATGAGAGAGAGAGAGAGAGAGAGAGAGAGAGAGAGAGAGAGAGAGAGAGAGAGAGAGAGAGAGAAGAGAGGAAAAGAGAGGAGAGAGAGGGGAGGAGGGAGGGGGAGTGAGAGAGAGACTGAGAGAGAGTAAGAGAGAGAGGAAGAGAGAGAAAGGGGAGAGGAGAGAGGAGAGAGAGGATGAGAGAGAAAGAGAGAGAGAGGAACAGAGAGAGAGAGATTGAAAGAGAGAAGGGAAGAGAGAGAAAGAGGAAAAAGAGAGAGAGAGAGAGAGAAAGGAAGAGCGAGAGGGGGAGTGAGAAAGAGAGACAGAGATTGAGAGAGAGACAGAAAGAGAGAGAGACAGCGACAGACAGAGCCTCCTCACGTTACCTTCCTCCGTCATGTACTTGGACAGCTCTTCCTGGAGGAGGTAGCCTCTGCACTCCACGTCCAGCACCTGGAAGGCCTTCACGATCTGGTCCTCAGGAACTGCCTTGTACCTGCACGGACCAACACTCTCTGGACTGTCTTGTGCTGCTGTCGCTTGTCTAACGCCGCACTGTTATCTTGCTTAGCCTAGTGCTCTGTACAGACCAGTTTCTCCTAAAAATGCTACTGGTATACATTAAAAACAAACAAAGAAATGGCCGTCTTTTCTTCAAAAAGTATGTACAAATTTCCAAATTCTGGTAAAATAGCCGCCTGGGTATTTCTTACCAAGCCACAAAAACAGTCAGTTATCGTGTGCCATCGTGTACCGGTGGGAATGGAGGACACGTATAAACATCGCATGCATCCTATGAGAGAAACTGGAGGAATCAATGAGATGAATGAAAATGAGTGACTGATATTTGAATGGTACGGGAAACGACTGAATGAGCGCCAGTAGGCTGCTCTTCGGCCGGCTCTACCTGGGTAGGCAGCCCGTTGAGTGAGTGAGGTAGTGCGTTTATTGTAAAGCGCTTAGAGCTTGGTCTGTGACCGAGGATAGGCGCTATATAAATGCAGAGGTTTCTTTTGGGGTAGCAGTCACCTGATCTTAATTGCATTGATGACGGTAAAAAATAGCTTCTTTCAAACTTTCATTCCTTTCAAACCTGATTCATCGCCATATTTTGGCACACAAACTCATGCTTTCTCGTCGCGTGTGTGTGTGTGTGTGTGTGTGTGTGTGTGCTTAACGATGTTTCAAGGCATATTGTCGAAGAAGCAGATATAGCCTGACCCATTTCATGCGTGGCAGTTTGCAAGAGATAGCACTCATTGGTCAACGCCCCCCCCCCCCCCCCCCCCCCCCCCCCCCCCCCCCCCCCCCCCCCCCCCCCCGGTCATAGTTTACCCCGCTGCATGTGCAAGTTTACTGCGTACACCCCGGTCATGAACTTCGTCTGTATCCCCCCCCCCCCCCCCCCCCCCCCCCCCCTCCCTCCCCGAGCTCGTCATATTTTCCTAAAGCATGTGTGCAAAATACGGTGAAATCGTATAGGTAAACGGGTCTGAAATTCTATTGTGTTGTATCGCATTGTATTGGGCTGTATTGTATTGTATTGCATTTATATAGTATAGTATCGTATCGTGTTGTATTGAGGACTCTGTAATCAAGTGGTTTAGCCCCGTTCCGCCGCAGACATGATGGCGGCGAGTTTGCATCACTCGTAGGGTCTGGGTTTTACGGGTTTGAAAACCTTCTCTGTCCACCCGGCACTGAATTAGTACCTGATTCAGATCAGGGAAGATCGTGGAGGCGGAATGACAGAGGTGGGCTACGCCTCTTATAATGCCGTGCCCCTGACACAGTGAAATTTGTAGCAGTTTACTGCCCTTAGAAGCATTACGCTACGGATCTTGTAGGTTTTTGTTGTTGTTGTTGTTGTTTTTTAATCGCACTGCAGTGTTATGTATCGTGCTGTTCTGTGCTTTGTTGTGATGTCAGGTTGTTTCTTTCTGTGCATGTCTCACATATCTACAAACGCCATTACGACAGACTTTTCTTCCGATATCTGAGAGAGATGCACGCATGGACTACATACTGCATTGTGTCTTGTGTTGAGCGCAGTTTGGCGAACGCTGGACACCCAAGGTTAACTCCCTTGCGACACGTGAATTACGGTCTTGCTGGGTATGAATCGCGAGCAAATTGTCAAAATTCGATAGAGCAATTAGCCCAACACAGAGTAAATAAACTAACCGAAATAAGAGGGACATGGGTGACAAAGACGATGCTCGAACAACTATGCTGATTCAACTCTTTTCTCGGTTTAAAATCCCATTCATCTTCGAAAACAAACAAGAGGGTCCAGGGGTAAAAAAAAAAAAAAAAAAAAAAAAAAAAAAAAGAAGAAGAAGCTATTCTTCTTATGATCTGCCCATGTACTATAAATAGTAACGATCTCTGATTGGTGCATGAAACGATCGGCGATTATTCCCCCTGCTCCCTCTCGGCAGTGAGAATGCTGAGGTCTCTGAAATCTACCAATCACAGAGCAATACTATTTTTGGCGCGCGGGGACAAACAGAATGTCCGAGCATAATGGGAAAGATTTCCACTTGGACCTCTATCCCTTTCAGACACCCGTTTATCTCGTTTGCATTGAACATGAAGTGGATTTCAAAACGAGAAAAAAAAAAAAAAGAAAGAAAGAAAAGAAAAGAAATTGAATTAGACTTGATCTTGTTTCAAATCCTTTGCGCTTTTTTTTTTTTTTTTTTTTTCCATTTCCGTCTCTTTTTATTTCAAACTTCAAATTTCAGGCACAAGTCGGCCATGTAATCCGTCCAGTTCTGTCAACTTCCTTCTGGGAGGAAGAAACTTCGTGTCTTGTTGGGAGAAATCTACTGGCTGCCCGATGTGACATTGCCCTGCCCTGTCAACTGAAAAACGTGTCTCACGTGCAGTCTGTATGATATTGCAGTGCGACATTGGCTGGTAAATATCAATGTGCGAAAATGATTATTTGTTAACAAGTGACAAACTGCTTTAAGAAGAGGTGGGAAGAAGACCGCCTTGGCATTGTTTACTTTGGCTGTTCTGCATGGACAGCCGAAGTAACCGCTGCTCATGTTTTACTGAACTTACTTCTCAGCCAGATCACGCACAAGCATACATGACCATGGTGAACGTTCGCTTGCATTAAAGATCAGAAAAAAAAAAAACTGTTTGTCCCGTCCCCAAACTTTTTTTTTTCCCAGAAGACTAACTCATTATTCGGCTCTTCACCAAAGGCACATTTTTTTTTTTTTTTTTTTTTTTTTTTTTTTAAGAGAGGCAAGAGCGTTGAGTTGCAAGTGGCGCCATTTCTTCGCGGCTTCGCGCGGCGAGTGGGGGCACACACGCTGATGAAAGATCGCTGGAGCATCTAGGGGTTTTGTTAAAAGACAGACAGAAAATCCGTCATGATGCCAAACTCTGATTGGTGCGTTAAAAAAAAAAAAAAAATGGGAAAGTTCTCTGATTGGAGCATGAAACGATCGCATTTTCACCTCTCCGCGACCGAGCTCAGAGGCCTTGAAGAAGAGGTAACTACATCGTTTTAAAAAGTACTGCCGTCTAAACACTCGTTTCTTTACACAACTCTGCTATCGCGTCTCTCGCGGCAAATGGACGCCTGCAGCTCGCTGTTTCTCGCGCGTCATTGAAACGTTTCTGTGCACAGCTGGGTTCTCGCTCCTCTCGCGGTAAGCGCATACATACTAGCCGAGACGTTTCTCTTGTTGTCTGTGAAACGCTGCTCTGGTCGTGGGCCTTTACCTTCGTTCCATGAGCACTTTGGTCATCATGGGCAGGAAATTTTTCGAAGCGGATGTAGCCCGTGGGTTCCTCCTCTTCAATCTGACAGGCAACAACACGACAACCATGAACGCTAGGCAATGTCAACACGTTGTCTTCGTTGGAAGACTGATCAGAAAGCACAAGACACACAGTATTAGTGAGTAATCGCAGTCACTCGCGCGCACACGCGCATGCACGCACGCACGCGCGCACGCGCGCGCGCACACACACACACACACACACACACACACACACACACACTCATAGATATACACGCCCGCCCACACACACACACACACACACACACACACACACACACACACACACACACACACAGAGAGAGAGAGAGAGAGAGAGAGAGAGAGAGAGAGAGAGAGAGAGAGAGAGAGAGAATTATGTATTCATGTATTCCACATTGATTACTAAGCATACATAGGCTACTGTGACTTTTTTTTTCATCTAGTTTTGGCCATCAATATGGGCTATACTAATGAACAGGAAAAGGAAAAGAAACGGAACACTTAAACAAGAGGTAATGAAGATACAAACACACACACACACACACACACACACACACACACACACACACACACACACACACACACACACACAATTAAAAAGAATAAAGAGAGAGAGAGAGAGAGAGAGAGAGAGAGAGAGAGAGAGAGAGAGAGAGAGAGAGAGAGAGAGAGATTTATCTATAATATCAATGAAATAATCAATTATATAAGTGTCCAGCCCTCCTGCTATAGCAGTCGAAACAACCCCTTCTAGCACTTCCATCCCCACCACATCCCTCTCCATCCCTTCACATCCCTCTCCACCCCACACGCCAGTCTTATCATTCTTTGCATTATACAGCATGATGACAAAAACTGGCCTTGACTTGCAACGGAACAAATTCGCACTGGAGAAAAGAAAGAGATTGTCTTGGCTGTTCTTGTTCTCAATAACATTACGTGGGAAGTAAACGAATACGACCTTATGCACAATCGACTAAAACCTGGTCTGCTCTCACTTTTTTACCACTGAACATTTTCGGTCAGCGGTCGCAAGACCTTGCAAGGTATAAGGTAAGGTAATGTTGCTTACAACCCAGCCGACCATAAAGGGCCACATCAGTGCTGTCACCACGCTGAAATCAATTCACGAGTCATGACCTTGCAAGGGAAGCAAATATTGACATGTAGCAGTGACAGCGAAACAAGTAGTTGTTTCCCTTTAGCCAGTCACCACCACCAGTTCCTCGGTGTGGCATGGCTGGGCCATGGGGGGATGCGGAGATGGGAGTGGACAGCAGGATGGGGACTCTTGGGTTAATAACAGGTTGCAGTTCAGATATAAATTCGGATGTATATAAAAGTACTGAAAGCACATAAACTAAGGAAAACTGCAATGTGGGACACACGCGCGCGCACACACACACTGGCACACACACACACACCTGCACGCGTGCACACACTCATTCATTCAAACCTTTTTCTCCTCTGCATGCAGTACCAGGAAAGAAACAGAACACATTTTCTCAAACCAGGCATAGCCAGAATTTAAAACACAATGTAAAGTATAAAACAGTGCAAATATAAACATAAATGTAATCAAACACGAACATGCGCCAACTTACAGACAATTATCTCTCTTGATCAGACCACTGCTGTAGCACATTAACAATGCTGCATGTGAATGATCAGCTCTTTAAGTTTATCTCCCCTCACCTCTCTCTCAGTTCACAACGCACAGTGACGAGTAGAAAATACGGGATTATTACTTCATAAATATAGTTTCGTGAATGCACACACGCGTGTGTACGCAAACAAACTACTTTTAAGATAAACAATTTTTTTTAGGTAACATTCAACATCCATGGCTGCACTGACACACAAAAAGCAATAATAATTACCGAGCTCTACCATCCATCTACAACTATATTAAGTG
>JADBJO010000258.1:588799-601299 GCA_016801955.1 Conus betulinus | reverse complement strand
GCTGTGCTAGTGCAAAGGTTAAAAGAAGCCTTGGATGCTGAAGCCGTGGAGCTGCAGGTACGCTACCACACAAGAACACCAAGAGTGACTCAGAATACAGATGGCAATAGAAGCATGCAACTTGACGAGACGAGAGATTAATAGTTCTGAGAGATATTTGAATGCTGAATTATTGTCTGATTCTGTTTTATTTTGAAATCCCTTGCATTCAGATAGATGTTATGTGTGTGTGTTTCTTTTTATGAAACAGCGGTAAACAGAAAAAAAAAAAAGACGGAACGCTGAATTGAACCCACGCGTGACCCCCTTAGGGTTAGCGGAAGTTCGAAAAGCCGGCATGGCTGCTCGTCGTCCAGAACGAATTTTGGCTCTGAGGTTATTTGATTGGCTGATTGTCAACAGTTCTCGTTTATGACAATTCGACAGTTATAAAATTATGCAAGTTATCTCATGTTGGTTTCTTTTGTTTCTGCTGGCATGGCGACTTGTGGGCCCGGCCAACATCATTTTTGGTTTCCCTTTGTTTTCAAACCCACCAGGAAGTCACGGCATCCCCCCCCCCCTCCTCCCCAAAGTAACAGCAGCAAAAAAAAAAAAAAAAAAAAAATCAGCAAGTTGATTGTCTCTGCTCAACCCAAAGAAGAAGAAACAGAGCGATTCATGAAACCTTGTTCATTTTAGTTTAACGCCCCCCCCCACCCCCCCCGCCGCCCCCCCCCCCCCCCCCCCCCCCCCCCCCCCCCCCCCTTCCACCTGTCCCCCGCTCCCATCCGGTTTCTTACACTGTACAGTCTTGGCCTTGGTAGTTTGCATACCCTACCAATGCTAGACAGCTTTTTTCTCTCCTATGTTATTCATTTTTATGGACATTTGTAAATGATACGGTAAACTGATGTAAATCCGATAGATTCAGTCACATAATACACTTACAAACACAATACTTTACAAATATTCATAGATGACTAGTATAGCAAGAGCAGCAGGATCCATTTGTAGACTTTGATTGTCGGCCTTAGCCATATGACTGTATATCTGCGCTGAGTAGATTTTCACTGTGGGGTGTGTTGCGCAGTGTGTTTCTAGTAGCTTGGAAAGTAGAGCTATTTAAGATGTCTCAGCTGGACATATTTTGGGCTACGTTTACTTATTTAAAATGAGTATAGATTCAATGATTGTCATTAAAAAGCAACATCTATTTTGGCATGTGCAAAGTGAACTATGAGTTGCTGGAAACAAAGTTTTTGTTGTTGTTGTTGTTGTTGTTTTTTTTGGGGGGGGTTGTAATTTTTTGTTTTTTTTTTTTAACTTTTCAACCAGATATGACATGGCCATGTTTGTAATTCAAAGTAAGTAGTCACAGTGTCATTGGTACAAACGTCTTTGATATGTTTTTATAATTGTTAACCTGTACTTGTTTTCCCATACTACTTAATTGTTAAGCATTATATGTTTCATCTACGTTCATTTGACTTTCATCATAGGAGACACTGACTCTGAACAACTGCTGGCAGCACTTCCACAAGTCTTTGTCATGTCTGCGTAGTCACCATTTTCAGTGCAAATTATTGAGATTGGATGCTTTGTTTCTAGTTTCATTAAGTCCATATTGTTTTTGATCAGATGAAAGCAATCTTGTTATCAAAAGGATCTAATTGCTGAGTTAAATTATAGCAGTTTATTGAAGTAACCATCAGTATGAAGTTGCTTTTAAAACTATACTCTCTGTGAGTGTAAGAAATGTCACCAAAACGGATGCCCAATTTGATTGAGGGATGATCTGAATCTTGACTAGTATTGAATGTGTGAAGGCAATGCACATTATTAGGAAAAATACATTGAATTGATTGAAGTGAGCAGAAGTGAATTAGATTCTGCTTGGAAATTGCATGCCTGTTGATTTTCATTGCTGTTTTCCGATCAAGCGCATTGATTCTGTCCTTTTCACTGATATTTTTATAAACGTTCATGGTCAGAGCTGATGATGCAGCTCTGAAATATCTCCAGAGCTGCCATCCAGCATACACAAGAGTGAAAGATGGCACTTAGAAGTGCTCTCCTTTGCATCCGCTCCATTGTCTCAAAAATCACAGTCTGTGCTCCTCATTACCAAGGTGACCTCGGTTCCTTTCCATGTCTGTCAGTGACCTCACTTCCTTTCCATCTCCATGTTCGGTTCATGTTGAGGTCACTGGTATCAAGTTCATGGGGACTATCGTTGGGTACCCACTTACTAACTTAGGCTGGTACTGACTTGGCAGTTGCTGTCATCAGAATGGGGCCAAGCAGTGGTGTGTCCTGCCTTGTGGCATTTTTTTTTTTGTAGGAATAGTTCAATAGAAATAACCATCAAACCAAACCACATTTTATTATTGTTGTTAGGAAAAAGAAACAAAAAAAAAAAAAAAAAACACCAAGAACATAACACAAGACAGCAACAATTAAATTTCTTAACGTGTCAGATTTAACTGTATTTGTTTCTTTATCCTTCCTGTAAAGGGAGACAAATCATTCATCCAGGAGATAGGTTTATAAAAAATAACTGTGTTGAGCAAGTTCACAGACACTCCAAAGTTACTTTTTGAGAACATATCATGTATTAATGTATCCTCATTATCAAATTTGATTTTTGAAATAAAAGTAGTGCTCAGTCTTTAATTCGGATCTGGAAATGTAAAGACACACCCAGATTTTGCAACAGTATGATGACTGTCAGATTTTAGGTAATGCTAGGATATGAAAAATTGTATAATTATGATAAAGTGCTGTTGATGTTTGTAGCAAAGATAGTGCTGTCATTTTCAGTTCTTGCATACTAAGAAAAATACATCAGTATCAATGTTGCACCGTGTGCAAAAAACAAAGATATTTGTGCCACAAAGATATTTGTATGCAAACAAACATATTGTGTATAATTTATGTAATTATGTTTTAGGTGGAGATGAGGAGGTTGCAGAAGTAGCAGAAGGTGATGAGGAAGATGCTGAAGATGAAGATCTTGATCAAGAAGAAGAGGCAGAAGAAGAGGAAGAGAATGTAAGACATGATTTTATTTCTTTGTAAAAACACTTTGCATTTTATTCACTTGAATTTTTAGAAGCTTAAATGATTGATAGTAATTTATAAAAGAATTAAGAAATTAATGGATGTTTGCAGATGTTGTAGTTCTGATCTATGTTATATGCTCTTCATCTGTCATCTCTCATGCTTTCACTGTCTGAAGAAGATAACTGACGAGTGATTGATGGAACTTGTCGACTGTTGCATTATATACAAGCCCTTTTGTTTGTTTGTTTGTTTGTTTAGTTTGAGGTGATAGAGGCAGGCGATGATGATGAGGGAGAAGATGATGACTTGGCAGAGGAGGATGAAGCTGAGGCATTAGCACAGGATGAGAAGAAGAAGCAGCAGAAGAACCAGTGAAAGAAGAGGAAGCGGCAGCAGAGGAAGCAGCTCCTGAGGAGAACGGAGAAGGAGAGCAAGAGGCAGCAGGAGAGGCTGAAGAGGATGTAGAAATGCCAGATGAGCTAGGAGAGGAATTTAAAACCGTCGATGATGCTTCTAAGGATGACCAGAAAGGTACTGTTTAAGGCTTTTTTTTTGTTTGTTAAAAAGTCATAGAAATGTTCCATTTCATCTGTGTTTTGGATGGTGTTAGGTGTATAGTTCTCACCAAGAGTATGAGCTCACAACATATGTATATGTATATATGCTCTGATTGTATAAGAAGATATGCATGCATGAGAATGTCAGTTGTTAAAATTACATTTCATTTAAATCAGGCGTTGAGCACAATTGTGCACATAATTATGATATGCATGCAGGGTTTCACATCATTAAAAATGTTAGGGTTTAATACCTCCAAGTTAAAAAATCTTAAATAAATGTCAGCGAACCGCCCAGAGAAAACTTTGCAAGATGAAAAGTATGGGGTTCTCTTGCCCCAGAAGGAAAAAAGTTCTAGGGGTTTCACATACAAAGGATTCTGTTTTTTTCATTAAAAAAAAAAAAATGAGTATCATCAATTGATCCAGATTCATTATGGTGTGTGTGTGTCTCTCTCTTTATATAAAAATGTTTCGTCTTTTTTTTTTTTTTTTTTTTTTTTTCATTAAACCATGAACTGGGTTCTGTTGAGTCAGTCATGGTCTGCAGTATAGAACTGGATATTTGCCTCCATCCGGGATTGGTTTAATTTTGACACACAGACAATTGGGATTACTCAGACTTTTTGATGATAAACAAGTGTTGACTGCTGAAAAGTCTCCTGATGCTGCTATGGCAAGAACAGTGGAAACATCTAGTTTGTAGAGTCCAGTGTCAGCCACTGAAAGTCTGTCCCATATTACTGTGGAGAAACCTCGCTGGCGGTCGCCTCTGCTGAAGTGGAGTCTGCACTGGCAGTTTTGACAGTTTCTGTGGGCAGAGTTTCTGGTTGTGGTGGCTGGAAGCACCTGACTTTCAACAAAGTACTCTCTCTTGTATCAGTCATTTTTGCCACATTTATACCATATAGATTTGTATTTATTTCTTTGCATTTCACTCTGACGCCAAAGGAACGCAAATTTCAAGAGCCAGTAGGCATTTCACATTTGACAGACCAGATTTAATTAGGCCTTTGCTGATTGGCTGACTGATGTATGTCAAATTACTCTTTACAGAAGTACGTATGTTCTCTGCCTAACAAGTAACGTGATCATCCCTTTCAGTTCTTCCACTGAAATAGCAAGATCCCATTCTCATTGTTTCTGTAAATCGATACATGTCACACTCTTTGATTAATTTCCATTATGCATGTTCATATGCTTTTGCATTTTTAGTGTACATGTGATTTTTATATTTAAGTTCATGATATTTCCCATAAATTTGGACATGGTGTGAAGCCCTGGAATGAATCTTGAATTTGCATTAAGTATAGGATCACCTTTTTTACATACGCATACCATACAGCTACATTTTATTTACTTATTTTCATTTTAGCTGCAGAATACTATCGTAAATTTCTGCATTTTGTCAATGAATTTAAAAAGAAAACATGTTGAATTGTAGTTAAAAAGTTTGGAAATATTTTTCATCTTGCAAAGAAAGTAAAGTAATAAGAGCAAACAACATCTGGTTTGGGTAATAGAAACTGAGAGGAAACAGCAGGAACAAAACCATGATGGGAAAAAAACATGTTGTTTGTTGGAAAGATCACTATTCAGTGTTTGAGAGTGACTTTGCAGGAGGTTTTTTTTTCCCTCCATAAAACAGTGTTGAAATAAAGAAAACAATGTTAATGGATACACAAAGTGAAGAATTTTTTCTTAACTATGTAAATAAATTGTGTATAAATTTCCGTATTATGTATAGACTAGAATCATGTATGGAAAAGAGAAAAGTGACAAGTTTTTGTTTGACAGTGAAGAGCTTTTTAGTGTTCATTAATCAGATGAATGACATTGCTGAAAACAGTGACTTCTATTCATTCATGTTTGCAGAGGAGAGGGGATCAAAGAGAAAACGTTCAAGATCTCGCTCCAGAGAGCGACACAGAGGTCACCGTTCTCACTCTCGAGAAAGAAGGCGAGTTTCTCAATTAGTATTGTGATAAGGATTTTCAGTTTGGCCTCCTGACTACCAGGAGTAAGCAGATCTGTATGTGTGGCACTACTGTTGTTACAGTGAGCCTGTTCTATTTGAAAGTAAGCCAGCTTAGGCAGACCACAATTTGAAACTGTTTTCTTTTTACTTAGATCTGCTTTGAATCCTGACATCATTTTACACACCTCCATCCACACCTCTCCCTCCTCACCCTCTCACCCCCTCCTGCCCCTCTCCGTTATGTATCTCCCCCCCCCCCATTTCACCCTATTTTCCATCCTCACTATTGACTTGGACCCAATATGAATCATGACTTGAGACTTGCTTTACTGTATTATATTAAAAATATGAATAATGTTACTGTTTCACTTAAAAGTGACTCACTCTTGTTCTGTCCTGGATGCTAATGAGCAACTAAATTTGGAGGTCAAATGGAAACCGGATTTGTATGAGGATCAAGAAGAATGACACACAGACAAATGGACAGACAGAACATACTTGAGATAATAGGTAATGTATCAGGCTGTCACTTAAACAATGGACAGACATAACATACTTGAGATATATAGGTAATGTATCAGGCTGTCACTTCTGAGCCATACTGAATCTCTTTATTTACTGTGGCTTTTTTTTTTTTTTTTTTAAGTCGATGACTTCAGAAATGTATGTGAATATGTAGATGATGATAGTCAAAGTTCAGTCTTCTTATATATATGGAAATGTTAGTATTTGGCTGTATGGTTTCTGTTAATTTAGGGTTGGCAAAGCAGTTTAACTTAAGATGCACAGTGATATGGGAAAGTAATTTCATCTTCAGTGATTTTGAACTTGGATTGTTGGTTTCTATTTGCTTCCACTCTGTTTTTTTTGTCTGTTTAAATATTTTCTGTTGTTGGTTGGATTGTGAGCTTAAAACATTTTGCTAACTTCTCATTGTTTACAATATTGAACGTATTTTAAGTTTTCTTTTGTATCCAAATGAAAAACCTTTTGTGTTACCAGGCGTAGTCGAAGCCCTGTGAGGAAAATAGAAATGGATGACTGCAGCTGGGAGTCTTGCACAACCTTCCAGTTTGACAGATGTGAGTGATTGTTTATGCATCACTTAGTTAGCTCAGATCTTTACAGTTACAGTTATTTCAATGAGCTCAACTGATGGACCAGCTGATAGCAGTTATATTGTTAGAAAAAATGGTTTGTCTGCTCTGCCTTTGTTCTGAATTTTGGGTTGCCCAGTATGGTGCCATCTAGACCTCAGCATGTGATACTGATAGGTACAGAAATGAGCTTGTCACTTTTACCTTTGTTTTGAATGGAACTCAGTAGCTGTTTCATTCTACTTCGCAATATGTAGACTGAGATGGGAATAAAGAAGGGAATGGGGGGGGGGGGGGGGGGGGGGGGGGGGGGGGACCTTTCTGATCTCTCGCTGCTGCTCAGAGTAGCAGGCACATTGTCAGAGTAAATATTGGAGAGGGGGAGGAAGGGAGACTTTGCGTCCAGGATGCATACCACAAGGTGTACATCAATGCGATGTGCGCAATCGTTTGTTAACTGAATTTTCTGTTTCTGCCTGGCTGTTGTGTTTTTTTTCTCCCTCCAAATTACAGTTAAAGGTCTTTATCAGGTGAATCCCAATCAAGATTCTGTATTAGGTGAATTTGGTGTTTACTAATTGTGTTAAAGAGAATTTGTTGTTATCATATTATTCACTTGTGATAACAGACAAGTTTTGATCAAAGCACTAGGCATTTTCCAATGTTGATGTCATTTTCAGGTTTTAGAGGTATATTGATGTACGTGAAAAGATTGCAGTTGTTTAAAGAAAAAGAAAGGTTATCAGATGCAAATGTTAATTATCAACACTGTGGGTAAAGATCATCAGTTGCAAATGGCATCAGTACAGTGTATATAAAGATTGTCAGTTGTTAATGAAAAAGAAAAGTAAACAGTTGCAAATAGTAATTATCAATACTCTGTATTGTTGTTTGTGATTGAAATCACTGTTGTGGACAATTAATGTGTTGTTGGAGTACTCTGTGTATTAATCTTGGTTTTATACTCCCTGTTGGAACAGTATTTATATATTAATTGATTTTTTTGTTTGTTTTTAGGCTTAGTTCTGTTTTACTTTTTATGCTGATTTTATGGTGTCTCTTGAAATTGCTATGCAATTGACCATTTCACTTCTCTTTCCACAGTTCTGTATTACTTTTTATGCTGATTTTATGGTGTCTCTTTGAAATTGCTATGCAATTGACCATTTCACTTCTCTTTCCACAAGCCTTCTCAAGTTTTTTGTCCTTTTTTTTTTTTTTCGTCTTCCTGACAGACAACTCGGATCTGAATCTACGAATTCAGGAAAACGGTGTGAAGGCACATCCGCTCACTGTGGAGGGGTTTGCCTTCATGTGGCTGGTGCACGTGCCATGTTTGCGTCAAGTCAGGCAAAGTTGCATTTGAAGTCAAGGTGAGCTCACATGAGGTTTGGACAATTATGTTGTCATTCATTACTGTAAAAGTCAAAGTGCTTTGAAGTTTTTTTTGTTGTTGTTGTTTGATAGTTTCTTTATTTTTAGGTGTTTTTTTTTTTTAATTGTTAATTGTGCATTTTCATGTTGTCTTTTGGCTTTTTTTTGTGTGCATATCGCTTGAAAAATTAAACTTCAAAATCAATTTTGAGTAACAGGTATTCTGCTTTTGTTGAAAAAGAAAAAGAAATCTTTTTTTTCCCCTTCTTTTTTGTTGGCATGCATGTGGTTTTTTGGGTTTTTTTTTTTTGTTTTTTGTTTTAAAAAGTTAATGGCCTATTCATGGTCTTTACTATCTCTGCTTATTTGTTTCTGAAATGTTTCCGACTGTTTTTTTTTTTTTTTTTTTCTAACAGTTGCTTGAAAACTTGAACGTGGATCATCTGCCATCAGATGAAACTCATCCTCATGTGTTGCGTGTTGGGTGGTCCACAGATGACACCAGTTTGCAGTTAGGTAAGTATGGTCCTTGAGAGAAATTTCCATAGTTGTTTCCTGTCACACTGTGGATTCACCTGTTTGAGCTTTGATTGAATGAATGAGTCAGAGAAAGGAAAGTGGAAAAAAATGAAATGTTTACCCATGTAGATAGAGAGATACACATAGATATATTGGTGTGTAGTGTGTATAGAATAGTTAAAAAGGGAATGGTTGACTGCACTTGGCATTGGGCCTTTTGTGCCAGAAGGTGGACAGTGCTGTCTGTATTTCATGTGGCCAAACAGGATAGCGGGGAGTGGGTTCTCATGCATGTGATCTAGTAAGCATAAAAGGATATGGTGAAGTCATCTAAATTGCTAACTTTGAGGAATCCATTATCACAACTTCTGCCAGTAGAAAACAAAGAGAGAGTGAAGCTTGAAGTGTGTGTGTGTGTGTGTGTGTGTTGACACATTACCTCTTTGAATCATTTATTGGTGCTGGCACTGTCTTTTTTTATTTTTGTTTTTGTATCATTGAATAGGTTAAAGATTTTGTTTTAACATTTTCATGAAGTTTTTTCGCAGGGGGTAGGGGGAGGAGATTGCAGTTACAAGCTAACGACATGAAAAAATTGGATATATAGCTTATATCTTGAAAGCATGCAATCAGTTTGAGTAAGGGAATCGTAAGGTGCCAGAACAGTTTAAGGATTGCATCGTTTGGTGGTAGTTGTCAGGATTGCTAAAGTGGTAACAGTTCAATTTCAGGATGGTCCGGTTGGTCACAGTTCATTTCAACATCAGTGATTCTTCCTCACTTGCACCCCTTCACTCAGCATGAAATAAACAAATGTTTTTAAACTTTCTGTGCCTTTATCAAAGCACCTTGCGCATAGCGTCCACTTTTTCTTGAGCAGTTGCATTCAAATGCTACATCATAATGTTTGAGACTTCCAAAGTAACGTGTGGAGAACAACATGTTGAGCTACCCATGATGGATAGATAAGGCAGGCACTGGTTAATTAGTTCACATGCAGTGGTGGATTTTTATGGGCTGGTAATTACAAGGCTAATTCATACAATGTTAGATTGTTGCAATCTGAAAAGCTTTTTAGCTAGTATCCTTGCTTTCTGAAGTTGAAGTTGAGTTAGATTGTTGCAATCTGAAAAGCTTTTTAGCTGTTATCCTTGGTTTCAAAAGTTGAGTTAGATTGTTGCTATCTGAAAAGCTTTTTAGCTGTTATCCTTGCTTTCTAAAGGTTGAGTTAAATGTGTTTTCAATTTTCAAATATTTTGAGTGAGGAAAACTTCTGATGATTAGGAATATGGAGGTTGTTGCTTTTTTTTTTTTTCTCCTGGTCTTGTTATTGAGTTGTTTATATTTGTTGTTTTTCAGGTGAAGAACCCATGTCCTATGGGTATGGGTGGTACTGGCAAGGCTTCCACAGAATGTCAGTTCAAAGACTATGGGGAGAGCTTCACTGCTGGTGATGTCATTACTGCCTACTTGGTAAGAAAGCAAGTAGTTTTCATGTGTACTTATGTTGTAGATGCTTGTTCATTAGCACAGCTAAAGAAAAAAATAATAAAGGACAAGGCATGACTTAATTAGCAGTGGCCAAGTGGATAATGCACAAGGGAGAGTGAGTATAGCTTCAGAAATGACAGCAACGAAACATAATAATCAAAAACGTGGGCGGTCTCAAGAAAAACAGGTTGCAAAATCTGTTGATGGAACACAGGTAGGCAAAGAGCACACATCTGGATGGGACAAGTGAGTACCTTTGATGATGGTATTTGTTCCAGATACATACCACTCGCTAAAGACATCACGAAATTGCGGGACCTTTTTGGATCTTGGAGGAGAAATGGAATTGTCAGTATGGGACTCTCGTCGAAAAAAACAATTTGTGAGGGCAGAATTGTCAAAACAAGAACCTGCAAAGAGTACTAGACACAACAGACCATGCATTGCTGACCACCAGGATAGTCGGAGTAAATTCTGAGCTAGGAACAACAACATCATAGAATTCATCAGTACCAAAAACGTCCTTCCTTGCTGGTCACGCTCTCGTTCGCTTGCATTCACACCATACATAACTCGAAAATGCGACCAGTCCTTCCTGTTTGCAAAATCCAGGGATTGTGCCAATGATCTCCCTGCCCCCCTTGAGAGTTACTCTTTTTTTTGGCAGGTCCCTAAGCCAGTGCTTTGCCAAGGCAGCAAACTCAACTGAGGTAAACGTTCTGAAACCAGTAGCTCCTCCACCTGGAGGCAGAGGGCACAGAGCAGGCAGGGGGGAGACACTGTCCTGCTTTCACTAGACTGGGGCATATACTCGACATTGAAGCAGAAAGCATAGGTTACTGCCCTTGCCAAACAGGCAGACTGTCGAAACATTTATGATGAGGCCCAAAATGTGGGCCACGTCGATTGATCCAACCCTCGCGCAAGCTGCATGGGAGGAGTGGAGTAGAGCCAGTACAATTGACACAGGTATCATGACCATCGAGGTCAGAGACAACCTTCTAACACAATGGGGTAGGCTCTCGAAGTCTGAGGAAGAAACGAAACACTGGTCATCGGCACTAACAACATAGCCAAGCTTAACCCTTTCACCGCCAGACGTCTTTTTTTGCATGAATCCCCATCGCCAGCCAGTTTTTGAGAAGAAGTATAATTTCATACCAGCATGTTTGAAACTCCGATATCTCAGGCACTAATTGATGGATTTACATTCTGTTTTTTTTTTAAATGGAGGGGAAACACTGTACTTTTTTGTAATATATTATAATATATAAGTAATGATTTGTCCAGAACAATTTCTTTTTTTTTTGTAATTTGAAGTAAAAAAAAAAAATGCAAAACAAAATTTTAAATGTTATCTTTCATCTCAACATAAAAAAAAGAAGTAAGCATGCCAACAAAGTCTGAAAAAGGAAGGAAAAATAGTCCACTCAACAAATGAAGGCCATAAGGTATGTAATATCCATCAAAAGAATGAAATATACAGCCTCAAAACCACATACTCCACATCACATCACCAGCAATTTTTTTAGAAAAACGATAATTCCATACCAGCATGTTTGAAATGCAAATATCTCAGGAACTAATTGATGGATTTACATTCTGTTTTTTTTTTTTTTTTTTAAGTGGAGGGGAAACACTGTTCTTTTGTAATATTATTATATATAAGTAATGGTTTGTCCAGAACAATTTCAATTTTTTTTGTAATTTGAAGTAAAAAAAAAAATGCAAAACAAAATTTTGAATGTTATCTTTCATCTCAACATGAAAAAGAAGTAAGCATGCCAACAAACTCTGAAAAAGGAAGGAAAAATAGTCCACTCAACAAATGAAGGCCATAAAGTATGTAATATCCATCAGAAGAATGAAAAATACAGCCTCAAAACCACATACTCCACATCACATCACCAGCATTTTTTTTTTAGAAAAATGATAATTTCATACCAGCATGTTTGAAATGCAAATATCTCAGGAACTAATTGATGGATTTACATTCTTTTTTTTTTTTTAAGTGGAGGGGAAAAACTGTGTATTTCTTTATTAGTATAATATATAAGTAATGGTTAGTCATGAACAATTTAAAATTTTTCAGTAATTTGAAGTAAAAAAAAAAATGCAAAATAAAATTTTGAATGTTTTCATTCATCTCAGCATAAAAAAAGAAGGAAGCATGCCAACAAACACTGAACAAGGAAGGAAAAAAGTCCACTCACCAAATGAAGGCCAGACAGTATGTAATATCCATCAGAAGAATGAAAAATACAGCCTCAAAACCACATACTCCAAATCAGAAAACTGGTGATGGCATGGCACAATAGACCTGCAAGTATCAAGTTTGTGAGTGTGTCCAGGATTCAGTTTTCAGACAGAATGAAAAAAAAATTCTACTGCTACAAATGATACTATTTCTACTGTCTGTACTGTACACATGCTGACTGG
>JADBJO010000258.1:543799-583799 GCA_016801955.1 Conus betulinus | reverse complement strand
AATAGACGGTACGATGACTGTTTTATTCCAAATACACCCATCCGTTCACACGAAAACGAAGCGCGTCACACATCCCGAAGCGTCGCAGGCGCCATTTGGCCGAGCGTTCGAACTACACTGTGTCGAAAATCAACACATACAATGTGTTCATTCCATTCACTGGCGTTTAAATAGGTCAGAATACAAGAGCATGATTCAAACTTTATTTCAGTCTATTTTTCTTTTTGGTACGATGCGTTTAAATTGATTATTAGAATCGAAGTTTTTATGAGGCTTGTTACAAGTGTTGTTTTTCCAGCGTCGTTGCTAAAAAACTTGCAAAAAAAACATATACATTAACGATGCGCTAGAAAGGCCGTTCTCTCCCGCATTCATTGGTGTATCAAGCTAAGCGATTGGTTGAATGCTCGCAAAGCGCAAGCCAATCAAAGCGAAGGTACCAAATGCGAACATTTGCTCCTTGTCGAAGATTTCAAAAATGGCGGAACAAAGCCGAGGTCCGACAAATGACCGAGTCGAATGCGCTAATCGTTGTTGAATTGCAAGACGCACTTGGTAAGATAACGCATGTAATAACAAACGAGAACATTAATGAAACGATTCAATTATTTTAATTCGCTTAATACTGTGCCAATGCTTAGTTATTTTGTTCGTAATTCAGCCGGTGTTTGTCAAGATTAAACAGGTCGGAAAAGTCCCACGCGTTGCGCCGTTCGAAGCGATCGTATTTTTTTTAAGACAAACTAATGAAAATAGATATCAGTAATGGGCTTCACTTATGTCGATTCATGTATTTGTGAAATGGTTACTGATTCCATTACACGATTATAGAGAAAATCGTAGTTAAAAAACACCTGTTTGAGACAGATATTCGAACCGGAAGCCACAACCGCGCGTACAAGACGGTCCGAGGCTTTGAATTCTGAAAGCACTGTCTTCTGATAATGACCATCAATCGAAACACCGATCATTACTGTCATACTCGATGTGGAAAGCGTGTTTGGTGGTATAAAGAGAGAGAGAGAGAGAGAACAGAGTCTGAAGTTGAACAGTAAGGAGGGTGTAGTGGGGGGTTGGGGGGGTGGGGGGGGGGGGGGGGGGGGGGGGGGGGGGGGGGGGGGGGGGGGGGGTCACTGTCGAGTCAACCTGACTCAACAAAGTTTAGCTTAGCAATCAATTTTTTTTCCCTAGTGTATTTGAAATTTCTGTAATTGAACTGTATGGATTTGCTTTCTCCCCCCTCCCCACCCCTCCCCTCCTTACTGGCAAACAGCAAGGTTTTGAACACTTTGTGATTACTTTCAACTAGTAAAACTGCTAGATATATAACTACAGTAGCATTGCATTGCCAAGACATTACTTGTGTGACAGTAACATTTATGATATTTTTTGGTGATTGTATGTATGATATTTTTTGGTGATTGTATGTTATGCTCCACAGTTATGTATATTGCTGTAACAGCACAAACATACTGAATAAACAGAGTAGTTGATAAAAAGGTAGAGTCCAAAATAAAGTTAAATCTTTCTTTAATTCTACCTTTTTAAAAAAAAAAAAAAAAAAAAAAAAAGCATTATAATGCATATTTATGTTCTTTTACATTCACAATGATTAAATCAACAAGTTTATTCAAAATCATAATGATGAAGTACTTAACATGTTATTGGCAATGCTTAAATCACACCCCTGTCGACAAAATAATGTGTTGCAGAGGATGTACCTTTTGTTTACAAAGAACATGCAATACATTTTTGCTTACAAAGAACAACAGATACTAAAATTAAATTATAAGGAATGGACAGAGAGCAGTAACCCCCCCACCCCCCCCCCCCCCCCCCCCCCCCACACACACACACACACACACACCACATATCACACAATGATGAAGAAACAGACAGGGAAATTTACATAAAAGCATGCACTCATAGTTAAGGTAAGTGGTCCTATGCCATGTTTTTTTTTTTTCTAGTAATTTCACACACACACACACACACACACACACACACACACACACACACACACACATATTGCACAATGATGAAGAAACAGGGAAATTTACATGAAAGCATGGACTCATACTTCAATTAAGTGGTCCAGTTCCATGCTTTAATGTATTTTGTTTGTTTGTTTTTCAGTAATTACACGCACACACACACACACACACACACACACACACACACACACACACACACACACACACACACACACCACATGATATCGCACAACAATGATGAAACAGACAGGGAAATATACATAAAAGCATGCAGTCACAGTTCAGTTAAGTGATCCTGTGCCATGCTTTAATGTTTTTTCTTTCCTTTTCCTTTTTTTTTTCTTTAACTGAGAAAATGCATCCACATTTTTTATATAATTTGTTTAACCTTTGCCATAGCTTGTGGGTGAAAAATTACCCAGACTGTCATTTAAATCTTCAAAACTCACTCAGTTTTCATAATATGTAACTAAGTTTTATGACTTTTGTTCATTATGTATTTGTGCTTGCCCCCATTAAATATTGTGGTGTTTTGGTGGTAAATAAAGGAGTAAGTAATAAAAGCTTATAATCCTCGTCAGATACTGTGGGTGGCATGTCATCCATACCAATCAAAGAAGCATTCTCACATGCCAGGGTTCATGGGTGGCTGGGTCACCCAAAACCTTTATATAGGCCACAGTCTTTACCACACATGCCAGTGTTCACTATTGGCTGTGTTGTAAGTTGGAGAACCACCAGACCAGGATAGTGGATGAGGTGTGAGCTGTGTCTCCACTTCAACTTTTTCTGAGGCAGAGCAGTTGGGCTTGGGGACTGATGAAGTGATGGTGACCGAGGAAGAGATGGAGACATAAGAAGTTATCACCCATTTTGAGGATGCAATCATGCTGCATTAATGATGAAATCAATGAACATGCCACTGACTGCCTTATGGAAGACTTGTCTTTACCAAAATTGGCCAGAACGTAGTTTTCTATGATGATGATTTGGCAGTGTGTCACAGATCCACTCTCCTGAGAAAGTAGACAATTTTCTGAAGAAATTTTGCTCTTGCAAACAAAACACTTGTGTGGCAATCAAAGACAGACACAGATTTAGTGCAAAGTGTATTTTTTTGTTTGCCAGTGACTTCAACATAGTCCAAAACAACCACTGGCCATGCCTGGTCTGTTCCAATTAACAATGAACTGTGCCTGAAGTATGCTGCATACAAAAAGAACAATGTATGTAGTCAACCCTATCTGCCCGTCTGCAAGAGTGTACTTCCCACCCTTATCGTAAAGTGACCTTTTGTTTGGTGGATGCCAGCACTTGTCAGAAACAGCAAAAATAACATTATTTTATAAATAACAATACAGACAACATCATACCAAATTTTTGTTGAAATCTGTCAGTAAGTTTTGAAAAACTGTCGGTTTTAATTTGGACATCGTCATCATTTCCGCCCCTGCTGGCCACTATTCTAGTACAGGAAATAAAATGTTAGGTAAAAAATAACAAAAATCTACACTTTGATTCACAGGAAATACTGTATATAGAAACTGTATGCAAAATTTGGAAACAGTTCATGAAGTAGTTTAGAAGTTATAGCAATTTTAAGTGTGGCGGGCGATTCTACCCCCATTTTTCCGCCGTCCAAATTGCAATATATCCTGTTTTTAGCACAGAAGTTTTCACAAATGTTTTATAGCAGATACCTCAGAAAAAAATGACTTTGCTTAGTACAACTTAGAGAGAGTTTGTCCAAACCACTGGAAACTCTGAAATGGCTATTCTACTGTGCTGCAGTGCTTCAAAGTAGCCACATCATGCAAATTCGAAAGTCGCTGAATTGCAATTTGTTACAAGTTTAACACTTTATCACACAAAAGCCATGCAAACTGAACCCCCTGAACTTACTGATCAAAGAGTGTAAGTTGTATAGATTGAGAACACCAATTTATAACCAGATGTATCAATCATGTATGATACTATTGGCTTTCAAACTTGGAAGATATCTCATTTTGTCAGGTGCATAAAAACGTCGCAACTTTAAACTGCAATATCTCAAAAACGACTGAAGATAGAGACTTCATTCTTGTTGTGTTTTGTATGTTTTTCCATTTACTTTGCAATGATACAGATCTTAAGTATGAAAAACAATATGCTAATTTTGGCTGCCAGTACCTAATAATAGCAGGAACACACACACACACACACACACACACACACACACACACACACACACACACACACACACACACACACACACACACACATTCTTATGCCTAACTGGTACACATGTAAGAAAGAAAAAGGGACACACACACACACACACACACACACACACACACACACACACACACACACACACACACACGCGCACACGTCCCTTTCACTCTCAACAGTAGTATATATATATATATATTTTTTTTTTTTATGAACACCAAGTCATTCATGTGCCTGTTGGTCTCTGAACCCTTGTCATTCAGTTGATCTATATAATCACCTGTACACCCACTTGAAACACGTCTGTGCTACTCGCCTCTCACGTGTCAGTTGGCCACGCCCCCTTCAACCTCGACCAGCAAGAGTCGGCCCACAGCGTGTGTGTGAAGTTCGTTGCCTAAAGTCTTAGTTGGCTCCCTCACATAGAGTTAGTGAACAGTCAGTCAGTGCTGGCTGGCTCAACGCAAAAACACTGGGGCACACGCGGTAGGGTAGTAAGTGGGCGTCCTATCAGCCTCTCATAACAAGTTGGTCACGGTCCAACGCTTCACGTTGGAATAATTCGGTCAAGCCCTCACTATCGTTCTTTACTCGTGACTGTCTGGGTCTCTTCTTCATCTGTATTAGGAACAACCGACCGTGTATTCAATATTCCCAGCACTTGATCTGTGGTAAATGTACGGCATGGTCGAGTACATAAAGTGCTTGGTGATGACGTCATAGTGAATGGAAAAACAATCGGAATAAAGTCAATAAAACACTGAACTGAATAGTGTTCTGACAAAGCAAATGGCTGTGAGCATGGGCCAGACCATCCCCCAACTTTGACGTTTATTGCTGGCTTTTTATCTCATGAACTAGGATCGTGAGAGTATCGGGAGTTAGATCACCCTACTTTGTCGCCAAAAGGCGCTTTTGGCGCTCTGCCAAGTCGTCGCCAAAAGGCGCCTATGGCGGTGAAAGGGTTAATGTTTATCCCCTCCAGTCCCCCCCCACCCCCCCTTTTTTTTTTAACCCTAAAACAAAATGAACATAGAGATTTTTTATTCTGATGATGTGACAGCCCATAGAAGTCATAAGTCGTATGTAACCCTATGGTGGGCTTGGTAATGAGCAACAAGAAGTGAGATGCATTAAGTTGCAGTGGTTGTGTCCACAAAAAGGAACATTGCTCTTGTATTGCCAGGTTGGTTATATTCATGTCTTTTGAGACAAAACACCAATTTGATTTTTTTTTTTTTTTTCTTTTCTTTTCCTTTTTTTTGTTTTGGTTTTGTTTTTCTAGAAATGTATTAGATTTAAGTGTGCAGGCCACTGTGTGTGTTTGTTCAGTTACTTTCTTTTGGTTTCTTTACAAACTACTAACATTCCATTTTTTGGCTGGGGAGGGGGGGAGCTTTGCCCCTCTCAACCCTCCACCAGGGCTTAGGCGGCCCATGGACCCCAGCCTTTTTCAGAGATCTCTCTAGGGCAGTGTTCACCAGCCTGTTCATATCATTATTAATGAAAAAGAAAGCAAGGATAACGGTATGGGGAAAACAAGGGGAAGAAAGAAAACCTAACCAATAAATATAAGTCCTAAACTATCTTTATTCTATCCTTATTCCCTGTTCTAAAGAATATCATGTCTTATATGCCTACAGGATATGGACAGTGACCCTGTCATTATTTCATACTCCAAGAATGGAACAGAGCTGGGTGATTGTTACGAGGTGGAGAAAGAGAAGCTGGAAGATCGTGCTCTTTTCCCTCATATCCTCACCAAAAACACGGAGTTCGAATGCAACTTTGGTTCAAAGGTAAGCAAACTGATGCGTGGTTTATACCTTAGATAAATGACTTGCATAATTTCATGAGACATACAGTGGTAGGTTTCTTCCCCTCATTGACAGTGTCTTTCAGTTACAAACACTATCACAAAAAAGAACTACTGCTTGTTATTTCTGTTTAATCTGTATCATGTTTTCCCACATCATAGAAAAGAAATTACAATACTAATAATAGTAAACCTTTTGTTCGTACAAAGTATATGACAGTGATTGTTAAATTTAAGCATAATAAGCATAATTGCACTTGAAAACTGCCAAGTATTTGGGAATTAAGCCTAATCATGAGGGTGTATGCATTGGTAAGAATCGTTGTGGAGGAGTGTGTGTGGTGTTTGCTTGCTTGTTTGTTTTTAACAGTATAGTATTCCTGCTTTCTGGATAAAATTTCATGGGAATTTTTTTTTTTTGTATTCCCCAACCTTTTGTGTGTGTGTTAATTTTGTTTTTTAATTGTAGTCTTTCATCTTCTGTTTTTCTGCTCCCCTGATCCAGTCACCTGATTTCTTTTCAAGTGCTTTTCAAAACCTAGCACTGAGAGATTGTTGGTCTGGCATTTTGATGGGCACTAGCATTATGAAGTTGGTGGTGGCCTGCATTGGATCAGAGCAGGCACCACTGAACACCACCATGGTGACTGGGCAGCAGTTCAGTGTCTCCTGTGGTGTCTCACAGTGACCTGTCGCTGGTGCTGCTTGTGAACCATGGTGCTGGGGTAGCTGCTCAGCATCCTGCAGTGCGACTGTGTAGGGCGGAGCTGATATGAGGTGCACAGAAGTAAAGGCATTGAGGAGGCAAAGAAGATGAGACAGCCCCTCTTTGACCACTGCCCCAAAGTTTAAGACCTGACTAATGAGGAGAGAAGCTTTTGAAACAAAGTCAGTCAGGATATGCACAGCTGTGTGAACTGGGCTTACCAGAACTGGAGAATGGCCTAGCTGAAATGTTGATTTTTTTTTTTTTTTTTTTTTTTTTAGTTGATCCAGACTGGGTGGCAGGCTTTCAGTATGGCTGGACAGGTGAAAGAACAAGTGAGCGGAATGGTTGACACCCTCAGCAATGCTTCACTTGAGCTGCTGCTTCATCACAGACATGCACGTCCATCCCACACTTGTCACCCAGTGTCCCTCTTTGTCACTTTGTATCTGTGTGTGCAATGTTCCATTGCTCTGATCTTCCAGTCTGACGGACTGTGTTGCTATGCTCAGGAGGAGCCATTCTTCCCCCTGAAGGAGGAGTACAGCTTCCTAGAGTCTGTTCTTGAAGAAGAACGTGTGCGTGGCTCCCTTCCCCCAGCCACCAAGGAGGAATGCGAGGTTGGTATATAAAGCATGCAGTTTGGATAGATCCATGGGTAAAGTGTTCAGGATGCAGACTTAATAGACACATACAGTATGAGAAGAGAGGTATGTGGATAATGCATTGAGTGTAGAAATTGTACAGGTCTGTTTAAAGTGTGATGATGTAAGGTACATGCATAGAGTGTTGAGCTTAGAGATTGTGTAGATCTGTAAGTAGTGTTTAGGGGACAGGTACATATATATTAAGTGTTTAGCATACTAATTACTTAGGTCTTTTTTTAGTGTATAGAGGTATTTACATAAAAAAAAGATGTTGAGTAAGAAATTGTAAGTGATCACACTAGAAATTTTTTTTTTAACTGGTACAGCAGGCAAAGACCAGTGGATTGTACAAAGCTGTCAGCCTGATCATAGTAACTGGCAAAAGTCAAGTGCTATGAAAGCAGTGGTCCACTTTACCACTATCAGCATCTGGTAAAACGACAGTTAAATTGGTACACCGTACAGGTGGCCAGTATGTTTTGTCAGCACTACATACTCATAACAGATAAGATACCAGCGAACATGAAAACTGTACTCTTTAAGTTTGTATGCACTTTGTGGAGGTTAGCAACATGTTGAGCACAGAGATTGTATAGGTTTTTTTTTTTTTTGTATAAAGGGTTCGATACAGTTTGAAGGAGAGAGGGTAAGGGGAGAGGTGTAGTAATATGCTATGTGCATGCATGAAAAACAATGATGATAGCAGTATATCTTAAACCATCTTTGTCCTGACGTTCAGTGCATGAAACGTTCTTGAAATCCTATGGAAAGGGAAGCAACTCCGTAACGATAGGATAGCATCACACAAAGAATTTTTTTTAAATATACCCAAGCAATATTTCATTTCTTTCTTATTGCATGTCTGTTATTGAGATGTTTGTCTACACTTCGAAACAATTATTTCAGTATTGTGGAGATACATGACTTAAAAAAAAAAATTTTAATTCCCCTGAATCGCAAGCAGTTGAGACATCAGGGGTGCTAGGGGCATATAGCTGACACATAAATATTGACTGAAGTCGATATCTAGGTCACTCTCATTACCCTTCACCTCATGCAAATCTGTGATGTCCTAGCGTTCAAAAAACTGAGTCTTTGTCGCTGTCCTAGTTCAACATTTGCCATGTTGCTCCTCTGCACCATGTTGAAATCTTGGTCGCTCGCTATGTGAACTTGAAAAATTTGTAATTCACAGAAACACGCTCTTTGCCGCCATGAAATAGAGTCAAACAGAAGTACAATGTGTACTGAAAGCAAGGCTAAACTGGTCATGTGACTGCCGTGTGATATAAACAAGATGGATGCGCCCAGAGCAACCACGTGGAATCTGAACGCTCCCGTACGCTTGCCGATTTCGTACCATGTTTTTTCTTGAACGTTCCAGAACATCACCACAAAATAGGGTTAAAGGAAATCACTCGTGCCAAGATTATTTTTGCAAGTGCATGATAACACACATGCACATATATATTCATGCTTACATGGGCACCCACCCCACACACACACACTCATTTGCACACACTTACTGACACACATGCGCGTGCGTGCGTGCGCATGCACACACAGACACACACACACACACACAAACTCACTCACTCGCACGCATGTCAGTTTCAGGAAATGTAATGAACAGTACAACTTCAAACTATGACTTTTTTGGTGGGAACAAAATCCTTTGTTCAAATTGGAAGACAAACTTGTGTGTATAAATCGAGGAGCCCCAAAACCTCATCCTTCAACTGCTAGCTCGCAGTGCTGTCTGCCACAGAACAGACATGTTCACCAACCTAAATAGAGACTGAGGCATATGAGAAAAAAAATTTTAAGCACTTGGAGAGTCGGAACAACTTTAATGTCGGTGGATTTTTCTCGTTTTCACACACATGAAAATTACCAATTTCAGATAGATGATAAAAAAAACAAAAAACAAAAAACAGTTGTACATTTTATGTGCGTGCAACTTTCCTGGAAAACAAAATGGAAATGTGGAGCTAAAAAGATATATTTTGCTTGTCTCTGGTTCACTCAGATTGTGTTTGGATTTTTCAGGACAGGCATGGTCTTGTTGTGATATTGTTTTCAGTTCCCTGACATTTGAGTAAATGCAAAATTGTTTTTATCCTTCATTATCTTTTATGATTTATTTGCTATAGCATGATGGGAAACAAAATTGTATCCTGTTAAAAAATTGTGCTTTTCCAGGCCATTCAGCTAACTTGTAGCAAAGTTTAATAACACTGTTGATGCAATTAGCAGAAGCTCTTTATTCAAGAAGTTTCAGAAAGAGATTTCTTGTGAAGCCATGGGTGTGTGGTAGTTGCTGTAAAAGAACAGAGGAGATAGAGAGAGTGAAAAGGAAGGAAATTCATGACAAAATACCTGAAGACTGACATTGCGGGTGTTACTGTCTGTGATGTGGTTGAATGCTTAAGTATTGCTCGAACAGAAAAAGAAACATCATTGGCTTCTTATACAAATGATACAGTACACATGAAAGCATGGGCTGGTATTATCAACAGGGTAAAGCTTTAGGACCACTACCTCCAGTTGTACCAGTACAAAACAAAGATTGACCAATAGGCATTATCAGTACAAAACAGAGATCAACAAGATGAAGAATCTTTTAATAGGATGAATTCGGTTTTAATTGGCTCAACACTATAGTGCTTTCTTTCTTCAAAGATCTTATTATATTATTGTTTGAGCTGTTGTTTTATTGAGTTTCCAGATATTGAGTATATGAAATGTCTTTTACAAAAAACTGTTCAGCTTACAGTTACCTAGCTACACTTATAGACTCGTGATTTAGTTCTTTTTTTTTTGTTTTTCAAAAGCATGCCATTTTTAAGTGAGTCAGTGTTACATACTGATAAAACTTTACCCCACAAAAGTATCACGATGGCTTCTTGTTTCACAATAATTTTCAGAATAAATGGGATGGCCACAACTCGGCTTCAGCACTGGAGGGTTGGCCACAAGTCACTTTAAGGAATCTCCATATACACCCTATTTTTGGTTCCCTCTGACAAAAAAAACAAGAAAGGAGAGGGGGGGGGGGGGGGAGAGGGGGGGGTTGGTGAATTGATATTTGAGATCTTCTATGCACCTCATTTGCACCACCTCATTTGCGCTAAGCAAAAGAAGGTGAAATACCTTTTTTTGAGCTTGTTGTGAATTTTTTTTTTTTTTTTTTTTTTTTATGGAGAGTAGAAATCAGTGTGGTATGGGAGTGAAATCTGAATGGAATACAGAATTATTTTTCCCCTTGTGTTCCAGATCATCATGATGGTAGGTCTGCCTGGTGCAGGCAAGACGGTGTGGGCTGAGAAGCATTCTTTGGCCAACCCTGAGAAGAAATACAATGTGTTGGGCACCAACAACATCATCGACAAAATGAAGGTTAGTGCCCTGGACCTGGGTTATCTCTTTCAAACCTCCTCCTCTGCAACTTCTAGTTTGATATTTACCCCCCACCCCTGAAACGTTTACAGATTGTTTTGAAAATAGTTATACAACCGTGGATTGTCTCTGCTTGTGTAGACAACCAGAGTAAGTTATAATCATGAAGTCAGTTTTGACGGGATACTGACATGTGTGCGGATGCTGCCCCAGTTAAGTAGGTTCCTAAACCTCGTGTTCAGGGTTCTGACTTGGGGATTGACAGAGCTGCCTTGAGTCTGGAGGGGACTGATTCTGTGTTTCTGTGTAGTAGTCTTCTCACTGTTGGAGGTACAGTGGAAAGACTGTTGTTACTGTGATGTGTGAAACTGCAAGTAGCCTAGGTTGTGCTGGAGCTGCACTGGAGAAGTGGAGGGACTCGTGCCTGTAAATTTATTTGATACCAGTTTCTTCCCTGGAGCTACTATGCGATTGGAAAACCTGGTGAACGCGTTGCATTCTTGTTGGACTGTAACCTGTGTTCCTGAAACCTGGTGGGGTGAAGACTTGGTTGCTGTAGTTGCGTGCCGTGGACGTGCTGGTGTGGGGATGGCCTTGGTGGCGCTGGACAACTCATCTTGGAGTTGGGCCGGACACGTGTTGGTTCAAGATGTCTCCCTGTACTCCTGCCTTAGCTGTTGACCGGTTCCTATGTGAGGAGTGGCACAGTGTGGGCTACTGTTCCTGTTGCTACGACAGATACAAGTAGTACACGTGAATGTTTACATCGAACAGGGGCTGTTTTGAGGTAACAGTGTTGGACATTATTTCTAGGATCAAGAGAGTGAGCCATCGTTCATCGGTCGTGGAGCGGACTACCCAGTGTGTGACAGACACCAGCAGAAAATCCTTGTGCGGTTGGTTTATTGTTGGTTAATTAGTCATTGCTTGTGTGTGTCGCAAGCTGCATGGGTTTTCAAAATAATTTTGTCTTTCGTGTGGTGGCAAGAGACACTTAGATGAACATTTCTTGCATTTTGGATAACTTGGTTGGGCCATTCTGTGCGAGTGTTTCATAGCGACCCAGTTATTGGTCAATCAATCAATTTGTCACGCATGCTTTCAATTGGTCACGCATGCTTTAAGTGCCAGGTTGTTGGAATGTAACCCGGTTTAGTTAATCTTGAAAGTATGAGTTACAGAATTGTAGTTTGGGGCATCCTACATTAGTCACTGGTCTGCATTGTGCTACAAAATTGTTTTGGGCATTCTATATTAGTCACAGGTCTGTCATTTTATCGGAGTTCATTCCCTGGTTGCTGGCTTGTGTATGAGCATGTAAGTGAATTTGTTGAGTAGATCTCAGGTTCACGGTGTCCTGTTGGGCCAACAGCCAAAGTGTTATCGGTCGTGTGGGTCATGTGTTGCATGATAGCGATGCATCACATCAGGCTGGGCACATTGGGATTTGACCCGAACTAAGTTTAGTCATTAATTAATTTCATAACCTTATCTTAGTTTTGTTGTGCAGGAGGGTGTGACTAGAAATCTCTGTGCAAATTGTGTCAAGGGGTTGAATGTTTGAGTTAGAGAGAGAGTGGTCTTGTGGGTAGTGAGCGGAATATTCAGTGTTATGGACCCCAGTGTCGTGGTTTGAATGAAATTACATATGTGTGAACTGGTGATCTGTTTCTGGACTGCTTATTTGAGTTGGGGCGTCAGGTATTGTAGGTCTGTAAGCCTGTCAATCCCTCCCTAGCTAGTTCAGGTCTTAGCATGCATGACAGTCTCTGACACATAAACTTCCCATCTGATGCACTGGAATTCAGGCCAGTGCGTCATTCAGGCCAGTGCGTCACAGAAATGTACCGAAGTTTACAGCGATGCACTGATTTTCTCCTGTAGGCATTATAACTTCTGAGCAGCACATCACGCATAAATGCTTTCATCCTATCTACCGCGATTGAAGTAAAAACGTACATTTCCTGAATTGATGAACAACAACTGCTTGAGAACTTTCCTCTACTGAAAACCAACAAGAGTCGTGAAAATAGACCACCCATTCTATGATTGGACCACAAGATCACCTGATTCAGCCAAATGCGAAAAGCATGGAAAACCATAGGAATTTCGGCTTTTCAGAATCAACATCCAACAGTTCATCTGTGGCTTGTGGGTGGCTTGTGTGTTCCAGTGAATGGAACAAAAGTCAAACAATCTGTGCAGCATGACCAGTTTGGATAAGTAAAATCGCTCCATTGTGGACGTATGAATGTGTTGCTCACAAAGCAAGCATGGCCAATCTATAGTTTAGGAGCAGGTTCCACAAATAGTCACTACTTTGTCACTAGGCTTCCGATGAGCATTTATTCAAGAAATGAAATACTTCAACATTAAAGAAAATGGCTCATGTAGTGGAAATTCTGTGATGATGATCGAAGAGGGCATCCTACAAATCAAGTTTCACTGTTAAAATGCTGGTAGTTTAGGTGCTGACATTTATTCATTATAACACTAAAAAACATTAGAACATGAATATGAATAAATAAATTTAGCACAGTCTGGAATGTGTTATTAACTTTATTATAAGCACCTCTTTTCTTATGTATTTCTGTCTCTTTTTCTGTGTGTTTATATGTGTGAGCAGTGAGAGCACGCTCATATGTGTGTGTGTGTGTGTGTGTGTGTGTGTGTGTGTGTGTGTGTGTGTTTTCACTACATTTTCAAGCAGTTATAAAAAGTGACCTTAATATTTTTGTGACTGTCTGAAAATTCGGAAATGAGTCTTTCACACCGAGTCTGACCCCCTAATTTTTAGGAAATAATAATCAGTGTTCATGTTAAATTTCCAGTGAGATTGTGGAAATCTTCATGAGTTGGACTGATAAGGCTGTTGAATGCATTTCATAAGAAAAACTGAAAACCCACTGTACTGAAAACCCACACTAAAATTCAAGCATGTGATGAAGATTGAACCTTGCATAATCTTATGGTCTTGGCTGCTTGCTGACGACTGCAGCATGTGGATGTTTACAGGCCTTTTTGTTTGTTTCATCAAGTTGTGGTTCATTTGATGTCTGCCTCACCAGTTCGTGTTGTTCCCAGGTGATGGGCTTGCCCAGGAAGAAGAATTACAGTGGGCGCTGGGATGTCCTGATTGACAAATCCACCAAGTGCCTCAATCGCTTGATTGAGATTTCTGCTCGCAAGAAGCGAAACTACATCCTGGATCAGGTGAGGTTCTCTGTTCTGATATCTGCTGCTGTCCATAATTCCCCGAGGGTTGCATGTAATTCATATCATTGCAGTGGCAGTTCTCATTTTCACAGGTAAGTTCATCAGTTGTATGTGTTGATTTCAATGGAGAATGTTTTGCAGGAGCATCTGCTATGTGATTGTGAAAGAACTGAGAAAATGAGAGACGGATGACAATTTCGGTTTAAAATACGCTGTTACATGCTATTACTCGGTGTATAATCCGATCGGGAAATTGGGGGGGGGGGGGGGGGGGGGGGGGGGGGGGGGGGGTACACAAAAGTGAATTAAAAGATTATTGTGAGACAAGTACAAGTCAGCCTTTTCCCTTGCCTCACAAGGTTTGTTCTCCAACATGTTGATATATTTTTTTTCTTTGAATATATTACTTATGAAGATAGTGTGTAAAAACGCAGTTGATATACTGTACCATGTGATAAAATAAGTGGGCTAGTTGAAGTTATGCCATATTGAACAGTAAGACAGTTGATAAGTTATACTATGTAGAAAAAAGTGAGTGGGCCAGTGAAGTCATGCCATTTGAAATAATTGGTCTGTCCATAAAATGCAGGCCAGTTTATAAATTATATCATATCATATGGAAATGGGCCAGTTAATCAGTTACAGCATAAAGAACAGGTATTAGACAAGTTTATGAACTCTCGAACGCAGATTACGATTAGTGGGCCAGTTCATAAGTTAATTTCATGTAATGAGCAGACCAGTTGCTACACTATGCCGTTAAAAATTCTGAGTGGACTAGTTGATAAGTTATACCAGGTCAAATAGTTAAAGTTGCACCATGTAGGATAATAGTAGGACCATTTGATAAGTTATACCAAGTGAAATAATGAGGGATCCAGTTATGATGTATCAAGTGCAAATAATGATTGGGCCACCTAATGAAGTAATACCACATGGAATAGCATGTGGACCAGTTGGTAAGTTATACCACTTAGAACAGTGAATGGGCCAGTTGATAAGTTATACCACATAGAATAGTGAGTGGACCAGTTGATAAGTTAATATCACATGGAATAGTAAACGGGTGTTGATAAGTGATATAACAGAGAATAGTGAGTGGACCAGTTGATAAGTTAATATCACATGGAATGGTAAACGGGCATGTTGATAAGTGATATCACAGAGAATAGTGAGTGGACCTGTTGATCGTAATTTAGTCCACATAAAATAGTCAGTGGCCTTTTGATAAATTACACCGCATGGGATAGTGAGTGGGCCTCTGAAGTCATACCCCATGGAATAGTGAGTGGGGTCTGTAAAGTCATACCCCATGGAATAGTGAGTGGACTTGTAAAGTCATACTCCAAGGAAGTAGTGAGTGTGCCTGTAAAGTCATACCCAGGAAGTAGTGAGTGTGCCTGTAAAGTCATACTCCTAGGAAATAGTGAGTGGCCTGTAAAGTCAAACCACATGGAATAATGAGTGGGCCTGTAAAGTCATACCCCATGGAATAGTGAGTGGGCTGTAAAGTCATACCCCATGGAATAGTGAGTGGGCCTGTAAAGTCATACCCCATGGAATAGTGAGTGGGCTGTAAAGTCATACCCCATGGAATAGTGAGTGGGCCTGTAAAATCATACCCATGGAATAGTGAGTGGGCCTGTAAAGTCATACCCCATGGAATAGTGAGTGAGCCTGTAAAGTCATACCCCGTGGAATAGTGAGTGGGCCTGTGAAGTCATACCCCCAGGAAGTAGTGAGTGGACCTGTAAAGTCAAACCACAGGGAATTGTGAGTGGGCTGTAAAGTCAAACCACAGGGAATAGTGAGTGGGCCTTTAAAGTCATTCCCCATGGAATAGTGAGTGGGCCTGTAAAGTCATACCCCATGGAATAGTGAGTGGGCCTGTAAAGTTATACCCCATGGAATAGTGAGTGGGCCTGTAAAGTCATACCCCATGCAATAATGAGTGGGCCTGTAAAGTCATACCCCATGGAATAGTGAGTGGACCTGTAAAGTCATTCCCCATGGAATAGTGAGTGGGCCTGTAAAGTCATACCCCATGGAATAGTGAGTGGGGCCTGTAAAGGTATAGCCCATGGAATAGTGAGTGGGCCTGTAAAGTCATACCCCATGCAATAATGAGTGGGCCTGTAAAGTTATACCCCATGGAATAGTGAGTGGGCCTGTAAAGTCATACCCCATGCAATAATGAGTGGGCCTGTAAAGTCATACCCCATGGAATAGTGAGTGGGCCTGTAAAGTCATACCCCATGCAATAATGAGTGGGCCTGTAAAGTCATACCCCAGGAAATAGTGAGTGGGCCCTGTAAAGTCATACCCCATGGAATAGTGAGTAGGCCTGTAAAGTCATTCCCCATGGAATAGTGAGTGGGCCTGTAAAGTCATTCCACATGGAATAGTGAGTGGGCCTGTTAAGTGATACCCCATGGAATAGTGAGTGGGCCTGTAAAGTGATACACCATGGACTAGTGAGTGGGTCTGTAAAGTCATACTCCATGGAATAGTGAGTGGGTCTGTAAAGTCATACTCCATGGAATAGTGAGTGGGCCTGTAAAGTCATTCCACATGAAATAGTGAGTGGGCCTGTAAAGTCGTACCCCATGGAATAGTGAGTGGGTCTGTAAAGTCATACCCCATGGAATAGTGAGTGGGCCTGTAAAGTTATACCCCATGGAATACTGAGTGGACCTGTAAAGTCATACCCCATGGAATAGTGATGGACCTGTAAAGTCATTCCACCTGGAATAGTGAGTGGGCCTGTAAACTCATACTCCATGGAATAGTGAGTGGGCCTGTAAAGTCATACCTATGGAATAATGAGTGGGCCTGTAAAGGTATAGCCCATGGAATAGTGAGTAGGCCTTTAAAGTTATACCCCATGGAATAGTGAGTTGGCCTGTAAAGTCATTCCCCATGGAATAGTGAGTCAGCCTGTAAAGTCATTCCACATGGAATAGTGAGTGGGCCTGTAAAGTCATACCCCATGCAGTAGTGAGTGGACCTGTACAGTCATGCCTCCATGGAATAGTGAGTGGGCTGTAAAGTCATAGCCCATGGAGTAGTGAGTGGGCCTGTAAAGTCATACCTCATGAAATAGTGAGTGGGCTGTAAAGTCATACCTCATGGAATAGTGAGTGGGCTGTAAAGTTATACCCCATGGAATAGTGAGTGGGCCTGTAAAAGTCATACCCCATGGAATAGTGAGTGGGCCTGTAAACTCATACCTCATGGAATAGTGAGTGGGCCTGTAAAGTCATACCTCATGGAATAGTGAGTGGGCCTGTAAAGTCATACCCCATGGAATAGTGAGTAGGCCTGTAAAGTCATTTCCCCATGGAATAGTGAGTGGGCCTGTAAAGTCATTTCCCCATGGAATAGTGAGTGGGCCTGTAAAGTCATTTCCCCATGGAATAGTGAGTGGGCCTGTAAAGTCATTTCCCCATGGGAATAGTGAGTGGGATGAAATGAAAGGGAGGAACTTGACAGAGACCATTTTTGACACACAGGCTCATGCATTCAGTCTGCAGTGTCAGAACGCCTTAGTTAAGAGATAGTCTGCGTATTCTTTTTGACCTTAATACAAGAACAGTTTGCTCAACCGATTCAGCTGGTTATTCACAAAGGAAGGGCATGCTCTTCCCAAAGTGGTTTCAGACCAGAAAAAATCCCCCCAAAAAAACGTTGAACTCTTGGGGAAAATGTTGTGATTTTACAAATCTTTTATTATTTCATGATGTATTAGTCTGTAGTACTGTTCCTTTGGTTTGTAAGCATTGCGTGTAATGCTCCTGCAAACATTGTCCATTGGAGTTTATTTTCAGGGAAAAGGTAAGTAAGTTGACTGCTTTATTTAGTGTTGACAGTTTCTTGAGGTAAGTGTGAGGAGAGGTCCAGCTGTTCGGTAGTCCATTAGCTGTAGGCCTGGGGAGGGAAAGATTGAAAATAATCGGTGCATTACATTCAGTTGACAAGCATTGACAAACATGATTTGCTGCAATACATGATTTGAAGACATTGATTTGATGTGAATAGAGACACTTCTATACACCCAGTTAGATGTTGCCAACGTGTGCTGGTTGAATAACCTGGTGTCTGCTATTTCACAAGGAAGGAGCAGACCCACAGGGAAGCTGAACACAGGGGAATACTTGACAACAGACACTGACAGCATCGAGGATAGTGGTCATCTGTTAATTCATGATTTGTATGTTTTGATGACATTTCTGTATTGGTCTGCAACTTTGAGCATGATTTTCATTGATACCTTGCACAGTGGATAATGCATTGATGGATTGATGATGACTTGATTGTAATGATTCACCTGATTATACCCTTGATGACTTGATCATTTTGATATTTGCATCTTCACACATGTATAGTGCAGTTGAAACACAACATGACTGATGACTGGACTGGCCTGATGGCCATGGAACTGGCTAGGTTTGGAAATTCCGCCATGACGATTGCAGAGAATGTATTACCACAGTTCCTGTGAAGGCTTGAACACTTTGTATGATGTACTCATTGTAGTGTCAGCAGGTGGATTAGGGTTGTATGGTCATCTTCATGTTTGTCTTATCCAGTAATCCAGTAAGCATGCAGGTAAGTGTTCTAGGATGTCTGTTATGTGATTATGTGTTTTCTTTTTTCAGCATCTTTGCAGGAAAGGTAATGTATATAGGGAGTGGAAAAAAGTGGATGGGAGAAAAGAAGAAAACCATAGAGACTAATGAAAAGCATGGAAGAGGATAAGCAGAATTGGACACACGTTGACCACAAATAGGAAAGAAGTCATGGACGGAAAGAATGAAAAACTCTTCTTGCAATATGTTGCAGATTTATCGACGGAGAAACGCCGAGACCGACCGAATGATAAAATATGATGCATCACAGTGCATCACTTTCATTTTATTTATTTATTTTTTGCATATATATATATATATACATATATCTTAAAATTATGGGCACACTAGGCTGCTGAAACAGGATCTGACCACTCATCATCTTTTTGTATTTTGTCACCTTCGCTAGACAAAATGTGTATGCATCAGCCCGGCGACGTAAAATGCAGCCTTTCGAAGGTTTCCAACGCAAGGCAGTGATTGTTGTGCCCACCGACGAGGAGTACAAAAGCCGTTGTGAGAAAAGAGAGAAGAAGGAAGAAGGGAAAGAGGTTCCTGAAAAAGCTGTTCTTGAGATGAAAGGTAGGCGGATTTGGGGGCGCCTGGCAAGCGGTAACCATTGTTTTCCTCTACTCAAAAAGGGATGCTCTTTCTCCAGCTTTTTGTTAATTGTCTAGATGACCCGTCTTCATTGTTCAGCTCTAGCCTCTGTCTAGTTTTCATCTTTGTTGCCAAAGTGTCTCGTCTGCCGTGTCGTGTTGCTTTCTACCATTCCCAAAGGATAATTGTTGGTAGTAATAATGCATTTTAATTGACAACAGATTTCATGTTATGTTTGGCGTAGTGCAGGTTTTTTCTGCTCTTACGTAAAATATTAAGTTGGCCTTTTTGTTTCGTTAATCTGTGTGTGTTTTAGATGGATTATGTTGTTCAGATGTTTAGATATGATTAATGTGTATCATGTTTGGTCTTATGTCGACTAGAGTGCATTGTATCTAAAACATTCATTCAGATCTAGCATGGATTTAAGATTCCCATTATGTTTAAGATTTAAAGTGATTATCACCAGTTCAACAGAAAGTTAACAGTTGAATACATTTAACATGTTTTTGAGTTTGGAATACTTAGAATTTGGTGCATGAATGTTGGACTAGGAACATCTGCTGCCATAATCATTCTTCCTTATCAGTAATGCATGGTTAGGAAATTGATGTTTGAAATTCAAGGGAGATAATTCTCATGATCATCTGTCAGCTAATGAGAAGGGAAAAAGGGGGGGGGATGGGGGGGGGGGGGGGGGGAGCATTGGGAATATAACTTTAGTTTGTTGTTTCAGTTTAAAAATCAGATATCAGAATGTGATGTGGGAAGAACATAAGTAGTTTGACATCACTTACTAAGGGGGATATGCCTATAACTTGAACTGAAATTGAGAGTCCTGTGCAGGAAAAAGCGAGAAAGAGTGTGAACGAATACAGAAAAGTAATGAAAGGGTATGAACATGTCCTGACTTTACTGTGAATTCATGCAAGGTTGGCTCTGTGAGAGGAGAATTAATATTGCAGTGTTGGATTTCTTCATTCAGGCTTTGCATCTAGCTTCCTTTCTTTTTCCAGCTGTTTGTTAATCAAGGAGGTTCAACTTGGATTTAATATATTCTGTAAACCAAACCCAGCTGCAAGAACTGTAATGAGCCAAAACACTTCCAGGGGTGCAAGTCGTCTGGAAATGCTGATCAGAAAATTTGTATTTTGCTTGTCTCTGGATTGGCGAGATTGTGTAGGGGGATCAGCAAGATTTTGTTGGGGTTCTTTTCTTGGTTTCAGGACCTCAGGGCATGAAGCAAGATCCTGTTTGTAGTTATATCTTTCTTGATGATTTATTTGGCGTAGTGTGACGGAAAATGAAACAGATGTCCTGAAAAGAAATAATATGTGAGTTTCGACTTCATTTAGCTGTATACTGGCGCAAAATCTTTAAAAAAGAAAAAGAAAAGGGAAAAAAAGTTGCGATTAACAACAGAAGCTTCGTCAGTCAGGAAGTTACAGAAAGTATCAAGAAGTGACTTTTTGTCAAGCCAAGAATCTGTCATACTGCAGCAATTTTTTTAATTCTCGTCAACAAAAAAACAGCACAGAGCCATATCAGTATCAAATGAATCGGTGAAAACTTTCTGCGAAGTTGCTGGAAATGGGAACGATTGGATGAACCTTACCAATGATTGGTGTACAAACTTGTAAGCCAGATTGATGGTGCCTGTATGGGGATTTTGTGTGCCATATGGTCAAACGTTAAAGCACTGCTCCTTCAGGGGGGGAAATGGTTGGTTTTTTCATCTAAACGATTAAGTACATACTAGCATGTACAGTGATCACAACTGAATGAAGCTTTAGGAGGCCACTACTGCTACTTGTATCAGTAAGAAACAAAGATTGACGAAATTGGGAAGATAAGAATTAAGATTCTTTGAATGCGAATTTCTTTGCTCAACACTTTGTCATATGTTCTTAGTAAAACTATTATTTCGTCTGCCTTTTTTTCACGTGTTGTACGTCAGTGAATATTAGGAATAACATATAATGTGCATTAGTGAATATTAACTCAATGCAGACACAGCTTTCTGCCACAACCGTGACACGCAGAGAGGCACTATTTTGGGTATTTTTACACAAAAATATACAGACAGAACCAAACCGAATACAACAATAATTGTATGTTTTTGAAAACTTCAAATCATGTTCTTTTAGAGAGAAAAAAAAAACTACAATCCTTTGCGCAGTACACACGCCACTCACCACGGGTTTGAAAAGTGAAGGAAAACAGCTATCAGCAAAAACTTTTTCTCCACATAGGTGTGGATGAAAAACACAGTGTGTAGTAAACATATAAAAACAATGTATCTTTCACACACACAGCTGTATGCATGGTCCAGACTTCAAACAGAGTGCTGCTGTCACATATTTGAAGAAAAAATGCGAAAATTTCATCATCATTTGGTATGTGCAATTCACCATTGTCACTCGTATCCTCTCTGTCAGATTGGCAAGTACGGAAAACAGTTCGGAAAAGTTTGGAAAACAGTTCCAATTCTTCATTGATCCGTCTTCCATTATTCTTTCAATTACTTCTTGAAATGAGATGTTTCTGTTCGCTACCACTCGCTGATGCTTCAGTGTCGACACCATGATGAACACGGGCGGCTAGAGTTATCTCCGCTATCCCATAATATGAGCAAAAAAGTATAATTAAATGCGAGATATACACTTAAGGGGGGACAGTACCACCTAATAGAGAAAATGCTCAGCTTTCTGTAGATACCAAGATTGTTTCCCTTAGACCGCACAGCTATACGTGAATATTCGAGTAAAACCGTCAGTCACCTGGCAGACAATGCGTCAGTGCCAAGCACACAACCCGTCGCCCGCCAGGTGATCGAAAAGGCACCAATGAGTTAAGATTGGTACGGGAGGGGATGGTGGTGGTAGGGATTTCTAACAGTCTTTTTCTTTTATGTAATATAGCTAGTAACTTATACACAAATACTTGCTAGTTTGCTTGTTTATTTTTTATGCACTTAAAAAGAATGTTATGTTTCAGTGAATTAGAATTAAATGTATATAACAGATTATGCAAAAATGGCGTTAGGATTGGATGTCATTTCATTACGATCTGTAAAAGGGGCCACAATTCAGTTTCGGGATTGGTGGAACGGCCATTATTCATTTTCAGAATTGGAGACACTTCCCCTCTTGCACCCCTGCGCTTGCCTTATCACACTCCTTCCGTTCTCTTTTGATAATGTTGTGTCAGTATCCAAACCGCTGAATTCAGAAACATTGAATATTTTTCTTTTTCTTAGTGTACATTCCAATAGTATCCTTTAATGATGTTGATAGATGATGTGGATAGCCTAGATCATTAGATCTTCAGTCACAATTTATGATAAGATAATGAGGGAAATACATTCATTTTTTAAAGAAATGAAAATAATCAAGCGAGAAATTGCAGCATTTGACGGCAGCATGGTAAAGATTTGACATTTTTGCAGTGTACTCTAGCTTAGGACTGATAATACTCCATACACACTTTAAATAGTTGCAGGCTAGAAACGAAAGGGAAAGAACACAGCTGTGTGCTAAATTATGTTTGAATATTGCTCTGTTCTGTACTGTGGGAAAGGAGTTATATGATACATTTAACAGGGTCCTTAGTGATCTTCTTCCACAGTGTACAACTGTGTTTTGCTTTTCTTACTGCCAAGATAGTCAGTTGGGGTTATAGATTATATTACCCTGTACCACCTATCATACATTCCCACATATCTGAAAATGACCCTGGAGTTGTGACTTTTTGTAGAAATATTTGGGATGCTAATTTTTTTTTTTTTTTAATCTCTGAAAAGAGACAATTTCCACAGCAGCAGCAACAAAGACATATTATTTAGTTACTCACAAGGGAACATTCTTTTCAATAGTAAGTTGTCAGTGTCAATATTTTTTCTTCATGTGTGTGTGTGTTTTTAATGTTTGTACACATTCTTCAATCTTTTCATTATCTGCTCTCATTTCTTCTCAGAGCAAGGCAAATCAAGAGTAGCTTAATGACCTGGCTGAGTGGCTGCATGGTCTTTGACCTTGTTGTTGTGTCCTGTCATTGCAGTGGTTGGATCTGGCTGTGTAATGCATTGCTTGCGGTGGTCTATGTGCAGCCAACTTCACCGTGCCAGAGGTGGGTCAGCTGTTTGACAGCATCGAGTTCCCCGAGGAGGAGAACTTGAGCAAAGAGGAGGCAATCAAGCTGGTGGCCAAGTACAAGGAAGAAGCTAGCAAGCTGTTACCACCCCCTGAGAAACGCTTCAGAGACAACCGCTATGGAGGTAGGCCTTTCCATTGTCTTGTTTCCTCTACCCCCACTTAACCTCACTGTAGTAAACTCTCCTTGTTCACAGTGAAATAAATGTTCTTTTTTTTTCTCCTGTCTCATCGTTTAGTTGGATGCAGGAGCTGGCACTGACAGCAGATCTCAAATGATGAAAATCCAGGCATTCTAGAAAGAGTTCTTCAGAAGGATTAGCTCCTCACTTTGTTGAAGATTGTAAGACACATGACTGTGTCAGGCTGACTGTGCCAGGCAGCAAGCCAACACTGAAACTGGCATCAAAACCTGCCTTGGGATTAGTCAAACTCCAATGAGCTCTCCTGGTTCAGGGATGTGTATCGCCACAACTGCCTGTTGGAGACCATCTGACTGGGTACAGTGCAAGGGTTTCCTGCCAGAAAGATATGTAAACCTTCATTGGTCGCACCAAAGTGCATCTTGATGATGATCATGTGTTAGCTTAGTAGAGAACGGGCATCAACTTGCTGCATCATTTCTGAGGCAGTTACTGAAAAAATAACCAAAACATTGGGAATATGTAAAGCACAGCTCTCTCTCTCTCTCTCTCTCTCTCTCTCTCTCTCTCTCTCTCTCTCTTGTCATGCTCTTGCTCTTTTTGAGTCTCTCTCTCTCTCTCTCTCTCTCTCTCTCTCTCTCTCTCAGTCATGTTCTTGCTCTTTGCTGAGGGTTTTAGGAGGGTGTAATGGTGAGAGTTGTCTGTATTCTTTATTTTAGAATGAAACCCAGCCGATATTGTTATCAGTGTTGTTTGAGAGTGAAACCTTTCATTACTATACTAGCTCATACTTGCGTTCAGTTCAGCAGTGTGGCCCCTTCTTCGACCTCTCTAAAAAAAAAAAAAAACGTTTTTTTTTTTTCTTTCTCACAATGCTCCACAGATTTGGTTGGTGCACACATTTCTGGTTAACGCAAACTATTTCATGTGTCAACATTGACTGTTTTTCAGGTTTCATTACTGGCTAACACATAAATATGGTGAATTAGATTTAACTTGTCCAATGTGTGTTAAGTGAACTCCATAAATTGGACATATTTATGCCAGTTTGTAACACTAGTGGTCATGTGGATTGCTACATAGAAAGGAAGCAAGCTGCCTCCCATGTCCAGATTATCAAAGTGTAGACCCTTTCGGCATTAGTAGTTTTTGCACCTTGACCCCGCAACAAAGGGCTTTGTTACAAGAGGCTGCCGTAGCAAAATTTAGAAAGAGTGGGGGTTAGTTGCCGCCAAGGACATTGACAGACAAAGTACAGGACAAGAAGACACGATGCATTTCGACCTCTTGGGTCTTCTTCAAGCAAAAAAAAACAGATCACATTTAACATTTAGGACAGTACAAACAAAGAACGAAGAGAGACTTATCTGATGTCCATGTGGTGTGCTGTGAAGAATGGCCGACAGAAGGAAATGACAGAGGGGATTATGGGAGAGGAAAAGGGGGGGGGGGGGGGGTTGCGTGGAGGGAGGGGATGAGTGAGGCGATGGGGTTGAGTGGTTAGTTTAGTGGGGTGGTGTGGTATATGTGATGGTTGTGGTTAAGATGGATTGATAACAATGCTAAGAGGGGGGGAGTTTGAGATATATATATATATATATATATATATATATATATATATATATATATATAGAAGGGATGGTGATAGTAATAATGATAGTGCTAGTAATTATAACAAATAAGTAGAAGAATAAAATGAGAGTAACTAATTTAAAAAAAAAAAAAAAAAGGAGGGTGAGGGTTTTCAGTTCTAGACTCTGTTGTTTGATGACCCATCTGTGATGCTCATTGTTGTGTCGTGAAGACAGTGAGGATCCTTTGTTGTATGTTATCAGTATGGTCGGTCTGGAAGACATTTGCTTGCTGTCAGCGTGGATTCTTGTTATCACTTTGGTTTCAGTGAGACAGGCTGCTGTGAGTTTTGTGATTTAAATGTGAAACAGTACAAATATCATAGAATGCTTACAGTTTATTTATGCTTTTGGCTGGCAGATCGTGGTCGTCGGGACTTCCGTTCAAGAGGAGGCGGCTACCGTGGTGGTTTTGACAGAGATCGTAGAGGTGGAAGTGGTTACAGAGGTAAAAAAATCCATCATCACTTTGTTTTGGTCACTCACCAATGATGAGATTTTCACAAAACTGTTCATTCAATATGCTTGACTGTCATTTGAAGGAACATGCATAGGCGTGCAGGGGCTGCAACTGATGGGATATACACTGGTATGCTGGGAGCTCAAACTCCACGGTATGCATACACATAGGAACCACTATTCAAATGAGAAGCACAGATTTTGTTTTTGTCACACGCTCTAGCCATGTACATAACTGGAACCAACAGTGATTGAGGAACATTTCAGTATAAAATTGCACAGATGAAGAGCACACAAGAATTTGAATGGACAGTTTTAAGAAAGAAAACATGCTAGTTATTTCAAATTGTGGATTCTAAAGTTTTGTCAAGCAGTGAGTGATAGCAGTTGTTTCGGCAAGAATATCACAGGAGTAGCAGATTCATGTGGAAAGAAAACTCATGGCAGAGGTGTTTTATCATGACTTTTGCACAGAAGCAAAATTTGTTTTGCTGAAAACTTTGGAGATCAACATGAGCAAAGCCAGCTTGGTTGATTTGAAAAGTCATGGTCAATTACTGCTACATCTTTAAGTTTGTGGGCAAGAACTATTGATTCAAACATCAAATTATCAACAGACAAAGATATATTTCAAAACATTGAAAAAGTCAAAATTATAGTATTTGACTGGATATTTTAGGGGGAAATTTTAAAAACTTATGCAGTTCCTTCGGGTTTTTAGAGGCTAAGGCAAGTAGCAAATCGCAATCAAGATGCCAAGTCAGTGTGAACACACATTATCCACCTGAGACTGATTTGTTTAAATCTTAAGAAGATCGGGAGCTAACATTGTCAACTGTAGGTTTTCTTATTTCTTGTGTTGTTGGTCATTATTTTATCATTACCATTGTACCTGGCTGAATTTGAAACCTCTATGCTTTTTTTTTTTCTTTGGCATATGTTATAGCTCTGGTTTTGGAAGATTTAGAACCAAAAAAAAATGTACAGACTTTTTTCATTCAGAAATTTGTCCCGGAGCCAGCATTTAAAATGTATGTGCAGGCTAAAGATTAAACTCTTGTCAGTTACTTGTGGTTTCTCAGTTTTGACAAGTGAATAGCATGTTGATTTTCCCTGCTTTAGTTGATGCATACACTTTGTTTTCTCTGTTTTATCCAATAAATGCATTTGAATGTGATCATAATCTTCAGGTGGCTACAATCCTCGAGGAGGCTACTCATCTTATGACAGCCGTAGCCGTGGATATTATGACGATCGCCGATCCTATGGAAGTGGAGGCAGCTATAGATCTGCTGGAAGTTACCAGGTAGGAAACCCATTCCAGTGCATGCTGTTTACACACCAGTTGACCTCAAAGGATGTGTCTAAAAGGTTAAAATTGTGGTTTAAGATAAAACTAGGCTCAGTACAAAAAAGCCCAGATTTAAACGTAAAACATCAACTCATACCAGGTAGGAGATGTTTTCTTCAGTCTTACCATAGCTGAAGGGATAAGGAAAGGTCATAACAAATTTCATCCATTTTGGAAGGAGGGATGGCTTAAACTTTTGAAAGATACTGCTTGAAACGGGTAGTGTCGCTGTCATGTTGGGAACTCTTGTTCTTTTTGGTTCATTAAGGCCAGGGTTGTGCATCAAAGGGACCAGGGACTGCCAAGGTCTGTGGTGTGATTTTGAGGAAGAAGTCTTGCTTCACCTCCAGCATTTTGTTCAACAGCAGAGAGAAAGGTATTTTAGTTTTTCAGAGTTACATATCAAGATATTTGAAATTTCAAATATTCATGTAATTTCAAAGTCTTAACAATGACAAGCATCCGCATGCAGGCTGGTGTATATCGTCATATGCAGCAAACTTGATATGCTTGTAAATGACCATGCCTGCAAGCCCACAGAAGAGGGCAGTTTCTCCAGTAGAAACAACTTGAAGTGCTTCCATTTGCTTAAAGGCTGATGGGACAATGTGTGGGCAGGGTCAGCGCAGCGGAGGCTATGGCAGTAGTTACGGAAGTGGTGGCTACAACAAGGGCTGGGGTCAGCAGGGCTCCTGGGGTGGCAGTGGCTATGGCCAGTGGGGAAGCAGCTCGTCAGGCTATGGGGGCAACAGGGTGAGTATGTCAACAGCTTAGGTCTGTTGTGTGCATGGTGTATGGAGGGGATCCAGCCTTATCTGACGGTAAAGCAGAACATGGCCAGTGGGACAAATGTTGGTGTATGCAACCTTCTGTTTTCTCCTCCCACGTAGAAAAGTTGGACATAAAGTCATAGTAGGCCATGGCCTACAATACTTCAGGGCCAGAAAAAGGATTTGTGTCTGTTATTACATCTGTTATGTCAGAAGATATTCCTATATTGTCCACAATCTTGATAAAATTCCCTTGACTATTTTACGACTTTCCATGTGTAGGTGACAACAAGGCAACTGTTCCCATCAGCTGTTTTCATCTGCTGAGTTGTGTCTAACTGCAGCGCTGTCAAATTTAGTATGCAAAATTCTGATACATCCTATTTCATAATGCAGAGATGTCACATGTTTGGGATGCATGTTGGTGTCATTGTCACCCTGTTTTGTCACAAAACAATGGGACATCAAACGTTGACAATGTTACTATGATACACCAGACAGACAATAACATGGTCGGCATGCATTTGTTAGTAAAATCATCAAAGGGTGGCCTACCTCAACTTGTAAACAGCAGTCCTGGTTCAGTAAATCCAGTTTGGGGTGTCACAAAGTGTCACATGATTGTCACATACTCAAACATGCGGCCAGGTAACTTTACGGTTTTTGTTTTTTTATCCTAAAAGGTGTGTTTGTCACTACTTAACGATTTTTAACACCGGACTATACAGTCACAGAAAGAAGCAAACTCCATTATTTACACTCTGATGTGGTGTCTGGTCACACACAGCAGGAAGGTGAGTGTCACCATTGTCACATGTCACCAATATGGTAAACACTACTCTTGATCCATGTTTTTCTATCATTTGCCGCATGGCAGAAACTGTGGTTTCGACATCACCCCACTGATCCATGGCTCGCTAAAACCGAAGATCTGTCGACCAGTAGCACCAGAGTCTTGGCAGACGTTAGATTCCATCATGACGAGCACAACTATGTATGCGCGCATCTCAGCAGGTGTCATATCCTGCCAAAGTGGGTCAAGTTGCCCCCGCGCTTTGTCATCTGCTGCCTGGCGTACAGGTTCGTCTGGTCAGCAGCCGTAGTAAAAAAACAACTGCGGCAGGAAGAGAAAAAAATAATCCAGAGGTGTAGCCGTGTCTGGCAAATCATGATCTGGCCCAGTCTCCTCCTCAAAAAGCTGAACTACAGGTGTGGAAGTGGCCGGTCGCCACGTGGTCACAAACGCAGACAAAGGCACATCATCATCTTCATCACTTTTTCTTCACCTTCTTCTCCCTCTTCTTCCTCTCAAACATCCACATCACTTTCATTTTAAACTCCTCTCTTTCATTTCTTTCTACTTCTTGTAGTATTTCATCCAACTCCTCTTCATATAATCCTAAAAATCGCCGTCAGTAGAAGCGCTAGCAGACGCCATTTTCAGAAACAAGGCGATGCCGTCTCTGCAGCAATGGAATGCGGTCAGTTCGTGACCCTAGTCTTTGTGAATGAATCCTTTCCCACACCCCATACTACTGCTAAGATTTCATTGGACACCTCTCAGGGACGTTTATTTTTGGCCAGTCTTGACTTAAAACGTGGTCGCAGTGTGTGAGGGAAAGTAACGCGGCACGTACGGCCGGTTGCGGCCGGAACGAATAGTGGGGAGACAAACACAGTGTGCCCGATACGGGCGAAACGAATGCAAGAGGGTTAAAGCATACTTAATGACATTCCTTTTCTATTGATATATGATGATAAGCTTGTGCATTTGTATCAAGACATTTAAAAATAAAAGAAGAAATTGTTGGTCACCTAGGGAGCAGTGTTGGTTGTAAAATCCAAAATGATCTGTTCGTGATCATGTGCAACTGAACACTGTGGTTTCATTTAGATAATCTGTCTTTCTTCCTTTGCTCCACTCTAAAGACAGACTGAAAATCTAATGACACCTGTTTGGGATGTCTCTGAGAAGTCCTGTACTTGACCCACTTGACACAGTGAAGTTTAGAAACTGTGCTGTAAGAGAAAGGGAGAGAACTGGACATTGTGAGAGGGCAATCACAAAATAGTTCATTTTGTCCACGCATCATCTGAAGATTCTTGAATTTTCATTCGTTACTATTCCTATCAAAGGACTGAAATAGAGTGTGCGTAGTAAGCCTTATATGTCTGCAGTATTAAAATGATATGCAAATGACCACACGTGAGGGGAAAGACCATTTTTCCTCATCACTGACTGGATGACCAGCCAGCGCTTTGTCTCGCTTGCAAAGATGGCGGCGCAACCTTCGACGAGTGTAGCGACCAAATCAGCGTACTTACACAGCTGCTGAGCAAGCTCTGCTAATCTTTTTTTGACAAAGATAATAATCTTTTATCAACGACTCACTCGAGCATGAAGGTGAGATGATGATAGTGATGGAATTGCCGACCATATTCGTCAGTTATTGAGTCGTGCTGTGCGATCGCAAGAGTGTGTTCAGCTGACTGGTTACCAGCGTCGAACGAGCCAGCCTAGTGTGTACTCTGCACTGTGTGCGAGTGGCCAGCGACGTGTTAGTCAGCGCGAGAGGGGAGCGCGGCCTGCTCGCAGCGTGACACGGCAGCAGGAACGGTAGGGGAAGAGGAGGAGTGAAAGAGAGGGTTGAAGTCCAGCAAGGGGGCGTGGGGGGGGGGGGGGGGCGTGGTCGTGGACTGACCTGTCTGCATGAGGTGTGAGCGTCTTGATAGACTTCTACTGTTCTACTTTCATTTACAGGTGTAGTGTGACAATATCAACTTTATTTTCAACTTTTTTGCTCTGTGTTCTTTTTTGGATGTGAAGCTGTAGTGGTAAATACATATGTTTTTTGATCGTGCAAAAAAATCTATCCAAATCTAAATGCCTAAATATTTTTTTTATGATCAAAATTAAAACAAAAGAAGCCCAGATTCAAAATCTCCATTCAATTTCCTTCAAAAAAATCATATATATTTCATTTTTATATCTTTTGTAGTTTCTGAGCTAGAATTTTTTGTTAATTATTACCCCCAAATCATTAGATTTCCCTGGCACTGGGAAAGCCTTTGTTTGTAAAATTGATTTTGCAAGAATAAAGCATCAAGAAACCATATATGAGTCTGTTTTGCATGAAATCTTCCAAATTGTAGTGAAAGCTGAGTGGGGCAATTTGTACATCGTAGTTACTGCAGTGTAATCTGCTGTCATGGTTGTATGTGGTAGGGAAAAACAACAAATTGCCCCACTGAGCTTTCACTACAATTTGGAAGATTTCTAATGACATTTTGTAGAAAATACAGTATTTTTCGAAGAAAAGTACACCAACAGCAGTTTTATGTTAAACAGATCTTGCATGCACACGCGTACACGCACATGCATGCTTGCACGCTCACTGGCACACAGCACACACACACACACACACAACGCTCAAGTTACATCAATTTAAGAAAAACAGTATTGTAATCTGAACTGAAAAGCTGAAGATCTACAGCTTTGCATGATATGTATTGGGCCTTGTATGAGTTCCTGCAAGTGTGGACTTGGCCACAACCTGAGCTAAAAGACGTGTAAATTGGCAGTGCACACAACTTACCTCACATACTGATTTTCTGCTTGTGTGAATTAGGGAGTCTTCACTTGTGGGAAGAGCATGTGGAACGACACTGTGCAACTCTTGCTCATGTAGTTTTTGTCATTATGTACCCTACGTTTTTTGTTTTGGAAAGTATTTGTGAAACAAATCTTGTGTCTTCTACGGTTAGTGTGTGTGTTCTGCACTTTTTTTGTGTGTGTTCTAAATTAACAGTTCTGTCTGTCTGTTTTTAGGGATATGGACAGTGGCCGCAGCAAGGCAGCTGGGGGGGACAGTCCAGCTACTGGGGCGGCAGCAGCGGCTATGGCAGCAGCAGTTACGGCAGCAGCGGCTATGGCAGCAGTGGTTACGGCAGCAGCGGCTATGGCAGCAGTGGTTGGGGAAGTGGTGGGAGTTATGGGAGCTATGGTTACCGTAGGTAAAATCAGTGTCTTTTGTCATAGACGCAGCATGGATAGACGAGGACTGCTGACCGGAGGAGGAGGGTGCCAGTGTGTGGTGCACTCGTCAAGACAGACTCCATTCTCTCCATGAAAACACTTTTCACAGAATTTGAAACACAGCTCTTATCATCTTGCGCATTTTAATGAAATAGTGCTTATTTTTAGATGGTGTGAATTTTTTTTTTTTTTTTTTTTTTTTTAAAGGAGGGTTATAGTTGAAACTCCTTGAATTGGGGAGGGAAAGACATGGGTAAAGGTAGAGATACTTTTTTTTTTCTTTTTTTTTTTTTTTATATAAGTGAAGATCATTGATTGTTTCTTAAATCCTGTTCATTGTTATTTGCCTCTGAGATCCTGTTCATTTTCACACACGTGTTTTTTTTTTTTTTTTTTTTTTTTTTTTTTTTTTTTTTTTGCATTAAGGTGTTTCATAATGTTTGGTGTGAATTTTGTTTTTGTTTTTTTTAGCCAAAAGAATATTTAATTTGCTGGCCTTTAAAGTCTATCTTTGTGGACCTGGGGTGACTGAAACTGTTTACTGCCAACTGAAGGGAGAGAAAAGTCATGTTACTTGTTTGAACACAAACTGCAGCGTACCATTGTACATAAGATACTAAAGTTTCTATGTCAAATTTTGTTTTTTTTTTTTTCCCTGAAGTGATGGTCTTTATTTTTTAGACAATTTTGAAGTACATATGCATGGAATCATGTTGAGAAATTAGCAGGCAGCAACTGTTTTTTCAAATTTGTTTTCAAAATTATATCAGGTGCTTTTAATAAAATATGCCCCCCCCCCCCCCCCCCCCCCCCCCCCCCCCCTTCCTTTCTTCCCCTGCCCTTCCCCCACCCACACTCATCCCTTCACCTGTGTTTCTGATGCAACATGTGCTGTCCTTGCTGTCATGAATTAACACTGTGCTTTTAAGATGGGTTTGGGTTTTGTTTTCTTTAACACTGTGAATTTTTTTTTTTTTTTTTTTTATCAGATATTGGAGTACAGTGTCATTAATGTTGTCCAAATCTTTCGTAATTTTGAATAACTTCTCTTGCCTTTCTCTCTTACAAACTTCTTGCAGGTTTGTTATAAGAAAAATTACTGTAAACAATTCAAAACTGTGAAACCAGCATAGCTTTGGCACTGCTATTGTGTGATACGTAAGTATTCATAGTTGAACCACACTTTTTAATAGGGTCTCTCTGCTTGTAGTCCACACAGCCTTTTTTCCCCTTTCTTCTTTTTTCCCTGTTCATTTTTGTCACCAGTGTGTTGTAATAATGTTGTATTCAGTCTGTTGTTAACGTGTGTGACATTTTTTTTTCTCTGATGCTGTTTAATAGTGGAAGGAGACACGTATGTATTGGGTGCCACGTAAACCGGAGTGTGGCAACCTGGGTTGTTGTTAGTTTTTGGATGACCTTTTTTTTTTGTCTAGCGAAAAGCAGTGAGGCATGTGAGCAGATGATAACTGAAAATGATATAATGTTATGAAATCTGGAGTTGTTAGGTGAATACAGCAGTTTAGCACCTTTTGTGGTCAGGTGAATACAGCAGTTTAGTACCTTTTGTGGTCAATGAAGAACAGTAATATGTTGTAGGGGCTCACCCAGAATATTTAGATCCTGCATAGCAAACTATTGTGCTGGTTCATGCGTGTTAGTGGAAGGTTATGTCCTGTAGAAGATGGACTTCAGCAAATAATGTCAGGCATACTGTACCTTGTTGTGAGATCAAAATATTTAGCCATGCCATAAGGTAGCACACATCCAGGTTTTATGTTCTGAAATGATGGTAGCATGAATGGGAGAAAAAAAAAAAGTAAGTGGGGGAAGGGTGGAGGGGAACAAGAAAAGTAGCAGTTACAGATGAGGAATCCATTGTGGTTTATGCCCCTCACCACTATGCACAGAGGAACCCATTGCCCAGCAATAATAGAAATGTGGGAAGACTCACAGATAGCACTGCTGAGCTTGAAATGTACTTCTCAGAGGAAATAAAAATCCAAACAGACCTTTGAATGTTGATTTTTGTAGTGTCATCGTCAAGGTGTATGACATAATGTTGAATAAAAAGTAAATGGATGTTTTGTGTGGCTGGCTTGAAGAATGCGGCTTGTGGACCTCCCCTTTTTTTTCTGTCTTTTTTTTTTGTTTCTTTTCCTTTTTTCCTACCATTCTTTATGTAATGACTTCTGGTATTTGGATATGTAGCCATGAGAGAAGAGTGGGAGGGAAGTGGAGAAGTCGACGTATTCCTATATCATAGGGGAAAAAAGCATAGTCAGAAATCATGTGGGAGTCAGCAAAATCTCTGTGTAATTGAATGTTCACTTGTCTGTCACAAATGAGAGGGAGGATACAACTGAAGAAATAGAGGTAAGTATAAATCAATGAAGGATTTAAAAGTAAGGAGCTGTATTTGATACTTCTTTCTTCTGTTCGTAGATGAGGTAGAGTGGATAATGGGAAAAATATGTAGGATCATGATTAACAAGAGACCCAATCGGCTGTATTGTTTTGATTTGGGATTTTCAAAGTAGTTTGAGCAGGGGGTGTGGGTTTGCTGCTAAATAACTTGTGGAATGAAACCGAAAAGATTTTTAGAGCATGAAAAACACTGACGCGCTATAGAGAACGTTATGAAGTACATCGATTTCAACAGAATTAAGAAAGGAAAAGATACACTTGAAGGTGCATCTTTTCTTACAGTTGAGTTAAAGACAAGCAAATTAGTTCTAGTTGCAAAATGAGACGACTGCAGGTGGAAGTCTAAACAAATCTTAAATAAATGTTAGCGAACCGCCAAGAGAAACATGGACACAAGTCGCAAGACAAAACATGACACATTTCGACCTCTTATGTTTTCTTCAGGCAAGACGCAAACAAATAGGACAATGAAAATGAACGAATTTTTCACTTAACTTAGATCTCTTCAGCACAAGGTAGGCAGGCGTTGATCAAGACATTAAAAAAAAAAAAAAAAAAAAAAATCAGCAGAATTCAGGGGAGAGAAGAAGGGGGGGAGGGGGGGATGCATGTCAAGGATGGCCATACATGAACTCATTTACAGTGCTCTCCCTCTGTGAACTACGTCTGGTTCCTTTCATTCCATTGCCAATCTGTGCTAAAAAGAAAAAACCTCAGGCATGTGTGTGTGTTTTGTTGTTGTTTCTTTGGTTTTATGTTTTGGTTTGTTCTGGCATGGAATTTATCAGCTTTTGATGGAAAATCTGGTTGTTTTTTTAACCCCCATCTGCCTGGAAAACAAGATAACATATTCCTAGATATGGAAATGGTGGAGTGTCTTCCTTTACAAGAATGTTGACTACACCAATACCACTATGCTGTATGACGACACTCCCACCCAACCCACCTTGCCTTCTTGTTGTTATGTTCTGGGTAAACCTCCATTTCCAATTGATCATTGTGTCACATCATGCCAAGGCATCACCAAGACATGAGATCTAGAGGACTTGGTTCCCATAGTACTCTCACCTTCAGTTGATCATTGTGTCACATCATGCCAAGGCATCACCAAGACATGAGATCACAGAGGACTTGGTTCCCAATAGTACTCTCACCTTCAGTTGATAATTGTGTCACATCATGCCAAGGCATCGCCAAGACACGAGATCACAGAGGACTTGGCTCCCAATAGTACTCTCTCGCCTTGGGATCTCGGCGTTTACCTCCAAAAGTAGTCATGGCAAACTTGCAATTCAAGCACCAAATGAATCTGTCAAATTACGGCCTGGTTCAGACAAATGGATGGGCAGGGTAGTAGAAGCTCTAATTGTTCCATTCAGGTAAACCTTCGTTCAGGATGCAGGGAACGCAAGCAACTTTACTGTAGTGCAACTTTGCAGCTAGGTGTATTTTCCATGGAGGATTATCTATGCATGCTTCAAAGGGCAATTTTCACATGGGTGTGTGAATAATATGCAAGGGGTTCTCGTTAGTTGACCAGTGAGTCTCGCTACCAGGTGTGAATGACCCTCCCTCAAGATAGCTGGTGTGTTAAAGTTTCAGGCTGTGGCGCTTGTAGGTTGCGAGTTACAGGCATATGTATGTTGTTTTTTTTTTTTTGTTTTGTTTTGTTTTTTTTTACTATGGCCAGCTTATACCCATAGCTGTGTATGTGCTGTGGACTCATGGGAAGACTGGAACCACAAGGGCAAATTTTCATCTGCATACCAGATGCATCTTTCCTGACCAACATTGCAGGCATCTCTTGGGCTTGTAGACTGAAGGAGGTATAATGAAAGAAGTGTAGTGTGCAACCCTGACATGGAGTTCCAGACCACAATGGAACTTGGTAGCGTCAGATTGGTCATCCTCATTGATCCTTGAAAAGTCGAATTTGGTGGCTTTTCATGCCCAACCCCACCATGTCAACATGGGAATGTACGTTTCTTGAACAGATCCCCTTGGAAAGAATTGTTGAAGGGGGGGGGGGGGGGGGGGAACCCCAATGGATTCACAACATTGCAGCAAACCTTTTGGTGATCTGTTTTTTCAGCGTGGTGCCCTCGTAACTCCCCACGGACTAAATGGAGAAAAAGATGCCTGTGATGCGTCTGTGTTCAAGTCGTCGGCATCAGCAAGTTAATGGCGGCTATTTGGTTGGGCATGATGGTATCTCCTTGAGAGGGACGTTCAGTTATGCTGGCTTTGCGCTTTAGAAGGGTGCAAAGCAGATGACGTTCGTCCATAAGTTCGAACAGGAAAAGAACGAAAAATGCCGTTTGCAAAAGTAGAATACCAATTTTTCCCCCTAGCTGATACTCCCGTGGACCATGATATTTCGATGGACCGGCAGCAAAGTTTGAAGAGTTTCGTCATGAGGAGGAAAAAAAAAATCTGCACATGAATTCGTTAAGTCGTGTGTGCATCAAGGTCAATTCGAATTTTAAAGCCATCGCATTGCATGTAGCGGAAGTTTTATTCGCTATTTTACGTCACATTAAGCCTACGTCATACTGTTTTGGTTCCGACTCTGACACAAAGATGCGCTCAGTTCTTTCCCTAAAAGACAGCACTCCAATCAGTTGTCTGGAAATCTTTAATGATCTTAGCTTTGAACCTATCACCATGGAGTAAAATCAGTATTTTCTTCAACAAACGAGCAAAACTCGGACAGTGTGAAAAATCTACACGGTTCGGCTTCACAGATGATGATGAATGCAGGCCTGTCCAGGAGCGCCGCGTTCTAGTAGGCTGATCCATTTATCATAATGGAACTGGCGCACTATGATCAAATTTGGAGTGAAAGGCTTTGAAACGAGGCGAGTGGAGGCACAGGAGCAACAACGTCAGCTTTGGAAAAACAGAGCAAAGACCACCTTTCAGCCTGGCTCATCTCCAAGTATGCCCTGTCCACACAGCAACAAACTATTCAATGCGAGGATAGGCCTGATCAGTCATTTTTCCTACACACCACCACCACCACCCAGTGTGATAGCAGAAGTCGTAGTAAGCTCCGCCCGCGATGAACAAACAACACATCAATGGTTTTTAACATCACTGGTTTTTATTTCTCTGGGACCGGTTCTGACACTGGTTTAAGTGAAGATACTGGGTAGTCATTGTTAGGACCGGTTAGTAATATCCAAGGTGATCACTGTGAAGTGATTTAACAGCAGTGCGATGTCTCTTCTGGTGAGTTGCGTCATAGAGACCTGATACTGACAGTTCCTCTTATAAAGCTAATACTGGAGCAGCAACAGGTCTAGTTTGGGTGTAGCAGTGTAAGGGTGGCTGGAGGAAATGGCATGAGTATAATGCCTTGAGGTCCCGATGCTGTTTGAAGAGAAGGGATGTCACAGTTTTGCAAGCGTCACTGACTCCGTCCTCGCTGTCAAGAACTGTTAACTACCGCCCCAATCTGCTTGTTCTAGCCATCCCATACTAAAGCTTCTCCCAATAGCACTCTGGTTCTTAGATGGATTGGTGACGTATAGACCCCCATTCATTCCGTCAGGCCAAAACGTTAACAAGGAGACCATCTGTCCCTCTCCCCTTCCCCTCGCCTGCCCTCTCCCACCCCATCTCTCTTCCTGCTCTCCACAGGAATGCTTTGCTGAACTATGGTGAGGTCTGGAGCTTGTCTATGATGCCCCTCTTATCGATCGTCCAGCATTCTACTGTTGATCAGCACCCCACATGGACCACTCGCCCTTCGCAAGACTGAGCAAGAAGGTCGTCTCCTGCCTTTCCCAAATCCTGAAGCTCTTGATGGGGATCACTTGGAGTACATGCTGCTCGCACCTTACACACTCTGAAACCTTCCCTTTGGATGTCCGGCTGCCTTAGGTCGGTTGGCCCTGTGCTAGCGTATGACACAACACCAATACAGCCACAGAGGCACTACATTGGATGCAGCCGACAAGCTTCCTACCCTGAGCACTTAACACGAAATTTCGTCGGGTCTTTCGGGCACTCCTCTTCGGCTGGAATTTGCCCAGGATTACCCTGAGTCCAGGTTCAATATGGAGACTGTAGACAGTACCCGTGGTCCATGTAGATATGGAGGTTTGTTTGCCTTCTCTCTACCCCAATCCCCCCACCCCTCCCCTCCTCTGCACTTTCCTACCTCGTCTTGCTGAAAAATCATCAGCAGGGGATGCATCCAGGAACTAGCTAGTCGCTGATCAGGACTGTACCAGGTCTGGTGCCCACCTCTGTTCAGCCCATGACGTAAGCGAGGCATACTGTGGATTCTGCACATGTAGGAGACGTTGTTCAGAGCTTTCTTTGTTTTTTGTTTTGCTGCAGAAATTGTCTAGCGATGCAGCTCTGCTGGTGTGGTGCGCCATGTCTTTTCTCCCCCCCCCCCCCCCCCCCCCCTTTAACCTCCAAATCAAAGACTCATTGCTGACCCCGGCGACTTTCATCTCCCTCCCCCCCTTACCCCCCCTCCCCCCCCCCCGCCCCCCCCCCCCCCCCCCCCCCCCCCCCCCCCACCACCACCCCGCTCCATCCTCCTCCTCCCATGCCCTAGAACGCAAGCAGTCCAGGCCCCTGCCATTTGCACCCATACTCAGTCTGCCAGTCAGAAACGCCATTTCAGGACCAGCCCAATTCGGTAGCTTTCAGAGAATTTGCTTTTCTACCTAAGGCATGCAATCACGTGGTCCTGCCCCCCACCACCCCTCCCCTCCTCCCAGTCCACTTTTTACTTGGTAAGCTCAGAGAAAACGACAAGCATGCGGTAGTCAAGCTCTGAGGAACGTCGTAAAGACATAGAACACTCCAGACTTCATAGAGATAGAACATGAAGTACATCGGACTGAATGAAAAGGAGACACAAGGGTGTCACACACCCACTGAGACAAGATGTGCATGACACTTCATGGAGACGTGAAAGGAATCAAATTTTATAGACACACGACATGAAATATGTCAGACTCATCAAGACACAGAACACGTCAGATTCACAGACATAAAGGCATCAAATATTTCGGACTTCGTTGAGATATGACTTGAACAATAGTACGTCAAACTTCATGGAAGTAGGGGGCGAAAATCGTCGGACTTTGAAGAAAAGAGATCAGACATGAAATAGACTCGTGAAGACATGAAATACATAATATTTTATGGAGTTAAGAAGACATGAGCTACATTAGACTGATAGAGAGATGATCAGTGCCACACTTCATACACATACACGAAATACCTGCTATTTCATAGAGATTATAAAAAAAAAAAAAAAAAAAAAAAAAAAAAATTAAAAAAAGTGTTGGAGATGTGAAATATATCAGACTTTATAGACATAATGCTGAAATATATCCCAGACTTCCCACAGATAAGACATAAAATAGACTTAAAAGAATCCCCCCTCCCCCTCCCCGCCCCTCCACCCCTAAAAAGGCAGAAAAAAGAAAGAAAGGAAAGAAAAGAAGAAGAAAGTAAGAGAGGGCAAGGATTGCATCTAACTTCATAGTACATACAGGACTAGATATACATCCGACTTCATATAGGCAAGGCATGGGGCAAGACTTGAAGCCATGAAACACACGAATTTTGAACGTTAAACGAACAAAGCAAAACCAGGCCGGGACTGCATGAATACGGCTGACAGTTCAGGCACCTCCTTCACCACGACCATCCTTACCAAAAAAAAAAAAAAAAAAAAAAAAAAAAGAAAGGGGGGGGGGGGGGGGGGGGGGGGGGGGGGGGGGGGGGGGGGGGGGGGAAGAAATGGCAGGGAGTTAACATTGTCATTGACGTTTCAAAGTTGAGA
>JADBJO010000258.1:531299-541299 GCA_016801955.1 Conus betulinus | reverse complement strand
ATGTGTATCTCCCCCTATTTCTTCAATCTAAGACACAAGAGCAAGCTTTGTTTATAGTTCAATATTTCTTGCAGTCATTGCAACACCAAGCTGTTCTGTAAGTTGCTGGAATGGTGCTCGGTTACTTATCCTTGGAATTTATTAGTTTATTGTAATTTAGTCCCTTGCGGATTCATTCCAAGAACTGGCCCACAGCACTTGTGTTTTAAGAGGTTATCTTTTTTATTTTCTACTTTTCACAAGAAAAATGTGGCTTGTTTTGCTCTTTCATGATTTTCTTTGCTTCTTAGGTGGCACCTTTGGTTTTTTTTTTTGAAAACTCAACAAAACATACTATGGTATTGCACACCAGCCTTTTTCTGGGATAGCATTCTTCTTAAAACCGAAAAGGCAGCGGAAGCAAGTTACCACTTTCCGCGGTCGGTCACCGATGAGAAACACCCAGGTTTCGAAGTATTAGTATTTGACCAGAAGTTGTACGTTAGTGAGTTTCCTTCCCATTGGAGATTGTCTCTCCCTTGGAGACTATAAGAATGCTGAAGGCTCATTTTGAGAAGCATTTGTTTTTTCCCAATCACCCATTCAAGCACATACTTACTGTTAGCGAGGCAGAATCTTCTACCTGCAGATATGAATACGTATCTTTCCCCCTATTTCTTCAAACTAAGACATAAGAGCAAGCTTTGTTTATAATTCAATATTTTTTACAGTCATTGCAACACCAAGCTGTTCTGTAAGTTGCTGGAATGGTGTTCGGTTACTTATCCTTGGAATTTATTAGTTTATTGTAATTATATATATACACAGAAAGAATGCTGCTTTCTCTGCCCGTCTTAAAATGTAATATTGTTCTAATGGTGTAATTTCAGATAGCTCCCCTTTAAGATGGTTATACCTGTCTGTCGGTGATCAGCTTTTGTTGAGTGTGCACGTGCAGATCTGAAGGTAACAATAAGCACCTTGGTCAGCCCAATCGAACCTGTGAGTATCGCAGTCAGACGATGTGGGTTCGATCCTCCCAAAAGCAGTAACTGAGGTGACCGTGGCCCAGTGTGATGATGAATAACAAGCGGAGGGACGAGAGGGAGAAAACCACCGAGCCCGTGGTTTCAATCTCGGATGGCCGCCCACTTGTCTCTTTCCCATCTTTTCCTCCCCGCCTGCCTTCCCTCTATCTGACCTGCATCTCCTTCCCTCCTCTACTTGTCTTCAGTGACAGTCTGAGTGAAAGTTTTTGGAATGGTGACATAAAACATGACGGAGTGCAGAAAGCACTCAGCACTTGTAAAACAAAAGCAATCCACGGCAATTGGGGGTGTTTTGCGTATGGCTAGACTCAAAGAAAAATGCCTTATAATTAATAGGTGACCGTCCTCAAACCACCATCCCCTTCATTTCCAGCCCCACCCCACCCTCGAAAAAAAAAAATTAGTCAGAACCAATAAGAAAGAAGTGAACAGCGTTATAATCGGAGAGGACAACTGAACAGAGCAGTTACTCTGGGCACTGAAACAACTGAGTTACTTCGGGCACCTAACTAAGCAATTTTATTAGTTCAGGCGCACCACCTGAAATAGTTCAGAAGACTGGCGATCGACTTGACCAAAGACTGAGAGCTCACTTTGCACTACAGAAAACGTGACACACTGACCGCTGTCTCGACGGTATCTGTATATCTTTTCCTTTCCTCTTCTTTTAAGTGAGCAACGTTCAGTTATTTAGTCAACAAGAGAAACTTTGATCGCGTTTGATTTGTTGATACTATGACAGCCGAAAGCGTGAATCGAATTTGTAACAGCTACCATGAACTGGCACGTGCAGACAGATTTGAAAGACACTTTGAACGAAAAAGGAGACACAGGATGCCTGGCTGATTCAGCGGAACGGCACTGAATTCGTACTCAAATGTTGCCAGTTGGGAGAACGCTGTGGCCGAACATAAAAATGGCTATTTGGGCTGCCTGTCAGGCAGCACACCAAAAAGTTAATGCGCCAAGGCCTTGCTTAGGGAGTCAAGTATTTTTATAGACTGGCACAATTAGATTGTTTTGAGAATTGTTCACTGTCTCTGAAGGTTGATTCTCCTCGTTTTCTTTCATTTGGCCATCAAGGGACAAGCCAGGTGGTTCCAAGTAGACAGGTTAAGATCAAAGGAATGGGACTATTTGGGGGAAAACAGCTGGCGCAAAGACAGAGTCACGGGTGAGTGCAAAGGTCTGAAATGTGACATCAGCCAAGGGGAAGGTCATGTTTTTTTCAGATTGTGATTTATGTCATCGATGGAAATCGCCACAAACAGCTGAAGTGATTGGTGATTGGTTGTTCTTTTGATCAATTATCAGTTTAATATGAAATGCTGGTTCAAATATATTACGCAAGGCCTCAAAACGCTTACATGGATTACACTGTGATTTGGTGAGAATCCTAACCGTGACGTGTGGCCTCAGTGTTAACGCGTCGTCATTCAACGTTATATAAGTTACGTCCCCTGACGCTACTCTCCTTGAAGGGTTATCTCCCTCTGCCGTATTACCGGAGTTGGTATGGATGTTAAACCTGAATGTTACTAACAGGGGAAGTTCACCCGAGACAGCTGTCACATACTTTGGCGCCCGGGCACTTAAACGGATTGGACAGTTCGGGCATCTAAACCGTTCATTAGTTTGGCTACCTAAGCAATTCGATAAGTTCGGGCATCTCAACAGTTCTTGTGGGCACTAGACATTTCATTTTGTTCGGGCACCGAAACTGCTCAGTATGTTCGGGCACCTAAAACATTAGTTCAGTTAGTTCAGACACCTAAACAGATTAGAGCTTTCGGTTACCTAAGCATTTTAGGTAGTTGGGGGTACCAAAACTGCTCAGTTTGTTCGGGCACCAGAACAGTTCCGTTTGTTTGAGCACCAAAACAGTTCAGTTAGTTCAGGCACCTAAACAGTTCAGTCAATTTGGGCACTTAAACAGTTCAGTCAGTCCGGACATCTAAACAATTCAGTCAGTTTGGGCATCTGAAGAGTTCAGTCAGTTTGGGCACCTAAACAATTCAGTCAGTTTGGGCATCTGAAGAGTTTAGTCAATTTGGGCACCTAACACAGTTCCTGCTGTCCGGGCATATAAACAGTTCAGTCAGTTGGGCACCCAAACAGTTCAATCACCCAGGCTCCAAAACTGTTTAAAATGAATTTGAGCACCTTCATAAATTGAGTAAGTTCAAGCACTTCAGCAGTGCAGTTAGTTCGGACATCTAAACAGCGCAGTGATTTGGGGCACCTACATGAATCACCTAGTTCCGGCACATAAACAGTTCAGTTTGTTTGGGCATCAAAGCCGTTTGGTCCGCTCATGCCCCCAAACAGTTCAGTCAGTTTTGGGGCACGGAAACAGTTCAGTAAGTTCGGGCACGTAAACAGGTCTTTTCGGTTCAGGTACCCTGATTTGCATTCAACAAGTTGGGGGTTCCCATCCCACATATGCACACTATAATTACAGAGAAAAGGCATTCTCCCGTGCCCACCTCGACATGGTGTCGTGCTGGCGGTACCGGTGCCAAGTTTGAGATGGGTCCTGATGCCCTTCTTTCCCCTGGGGGGTGATTCCAATATGTCTGCCACCCGGGATGACAGTATACGTTAAAGCGGAATGAACCAACCAGCTAGTCAACCCACCAACACCTTGGCGTCCCTTAGACTAAACCCGGTCCACTGAAATAACACTTCATCGTACACCATCTCAACCACAACACGCGTGGGACGTCAATGTACAAACACGCAGTCCTTCAGAGAGAGAGAGAGAGAGAGAGAGAGAGAGAGAGAGAGAGAGAGAGAGAGAGAGAGAGAGCGGAACACACACACACACACACACACACACACACACACACACACACACACACACAACGCACGCACGCACGCACGCACGCACGCACTCTCGCTTAGTGGAAAGGAAGAGAGAGACCGAAAGGAGCGAAAGAGCGAGAGGATATCAAGAGAGATCACATGCACCACCTCCTCCCTTACTCCACCCACCCACCACTCTCCACCCTCTAACACACACACACACACACACACACACACACACACACATATACACACGCGCACGCGCGCGCGCACGCACTGAAAGCAAGAAAAGCAAAGACAGAGAGATAGACAGACAGATGAGGAAAGAGGAGGAAGAAGAGGAAAACAAAGGAAAAAAGAGCATTCAGGTCGACTTGCGACATTGTTGGTTGCATGAAAGGTCAAACCAGCCTCCGCCCTATCACCCCCTCCCTCCCTCCCTCCCCCCCCCCCCCTCCACTTCCCCCCCCCCCCCCCCCCCCCCTGACCCACCCCTCTATCCTCCAGCCTGTCCTCCCCCCCGCCCCTTTTTCATCAACAGACCGCCCCTGACCCCTCACCCCTCTATCCTCCAGCCATCCCATCCCCTCCGACCCCATTGCCCCTACCCCCGCCCCATCCGTGTGTCTCCCACCCCGCACGGGTGTCATCTAGAAAACTACAGTTTACTCTCCTTTCCTTTTGGGGGGGCGCAATCATCATCTCCTGACAAGTGTGTGTGTGTGTGTGTGTGTGTGTGTGTGTGTGTGTGTGTGTGTGTGTGTGTGTGTGTGTGTGTGTGTACATTCTTGAGTGCTCACACACACACACCACACACACACACACACACACTGTGTGACTGCTGCAACAGAATGTCATCGAGTAAAGTAACCAGCTGTAATGCAAATGGAATGGAGCGGCCGATCCCATGTCCAGGGCAAGGTGATGGTGGCAATGCAGTCCACGCCCCATCTACAGGACGCACGGAGAATGGTCTGCCTCCACAGAGTCTGCCCTCTGCACAGTGCACTCCGTGACTCTCTATCAACATCCGGCATGTACGTTTGTTTGGACTGCCCTCCGTACAGTTTCTTGGGTGTGCACAGCTTGTGTGTGTGTGTGTATGTGTGTGTGTGTGTGTGTGTGTGTGTGTGTGTGTTTGTGTGTGTGTGTGAGAGAGAGAGGGAGAGAGAGGAGAGAGAGAGAGAAAAAAAAAATGGAGGGGAAGGTGAGGGGTGTTAAAAATAAATGTACACACAAAACTAGGTAAAAAAAAAAAAAAAAAACGCAGATTTTCTATGCACAATACAAAACAGACGAATAAATTTGAATAAATTTTCGACAAATATGTCTTCCGCAGACGTCAGCGTGAGAATGGCCGCCATTCTTTTCGTGATTGCAAACGGGGAGTGGGCCTACTGTCTTTTTTCGCCCGTTTTTTTTTTTTTTTTTTTTTTTTTTTTTTTTTTTTAAAAATCTGTTGTAAGGTCTGATGACGTATTTATCGAAAATGAACTTGTTCAGTTTTGAACATTAAATCTGTGTTACTTTGCGCCTTGTTTTTGTTGTTTGTTTGTTTGTTTGAGTATTGCCCTGGTGGTTTTTGTTTGTTTGTTTGCTTTTTTTTTTTTTCTTTCTTTCTTTCTTATTTTTTAGTAATACTGCACCAAAATTTCATCTCTCTCTCTCTCTCTCTCTCTCTCTCTCTCTCTCTCTCTCTGTGCGTGCTCAAGAAGGTCATGAAGGGGGCTCAATTTTTCTATTGAACAGAAAGAGGAGGGGTGAGGTTGAGGGGTGGGGAGTAGGGGACAAGAGATGGAGAAAATAGGAGGAGCAAGAAGAAAACCAGATGAAGTGTGTGTGTGTGTGTGTGTGTGTGTGTGTGTGTGTGTGTGTGTGTGTGTGTGTGTGTGTGTGAGAGAGAGAGAGAGAGAGAGAGAGAGAGAGAGTGTGTGTGTGTGTGTGTGTGTGTGTGTGTGTGTGTGAGTGTGAGAGTGTTTGTGTATCAGTCAAGTTAAGGTGTCGTTTCTGACGAGAAACAATATTATGAAAGTTGACACAGATTTATACATGTGATGTCGTTGTTCTTGAACGTATGAACATTAAAAATGTCACCAAGAAACGGTCAAACTTTCAAAGCTGGGGATGAAACGTTTTTCTTCCTTTTTTTTCCCCCCCCCATCGACAATGAGAGGTCACCTGTTCTTTCTTTATTCTAAATCAGTCTTAAAGTATTGTCAATACCATTTTATGACATTGCACATATTTTGAACGAAGGGACAAAGAACAGATGAACAGTTATCTTCAACATACACATAAACGGCGGTCAGACAATACGGAATACCACAGCAAATGGCGATCAGACAATACGGAATACCACAAGCAGATGGCGATCAGACAATACGGAATACCACAAGCAGATGGCGATCACACAATACGGAATACCAAGGCGATGGCATCAGACAGTATCACAGAGGGATCCATCTTTCTGTCCTGAGCGCATTTTAAAGTCCCTGTCCACATGAGGCAGATAAACAAGAATGGGCTCGTGACTTCATTCTTCAAACTCTCCTGACAACAGAGCAAATCCAGTCTGTCCACCGCGGAAACCGCGAAAAAGAAACAGCAACGCAACCTTGGGGAAGAAGAACAGTTGGAACAGGATAAGCAGGCCTGTAACTTTGAGGACAAAACCGCCATCAAACCCTCTCCTTATAGGTTACAACAGAAACAATATTGCCCTCAGTACGGCCCGGCTGAAAGGCATCTTTGTCTGGGCAACCCGACCGGTTCAGCTTCAGAACTGGGGGCACCGCAGAATGAACGGCCTGATGTTGAACAAAGTGAAGAACAGATCACTTTGTCTAGGCAAACCCGACCGGTTCAGCTTCAGAACTGGGCACCGCAGAATGAACGGCCTGATGTTGAACAAAGTGAAGAACGGACAACATTGGACAAGTACCCCTGTGACGTGCCAGTGACAGAAGAATACGTACAGCCTCATTGCCCACCTCACTGCCGTCCACAACAAATTTGATTTCAATGAGTGAAAATTTTTCTTAGGGGATCAGTCAGAATATCACTAGGCTACTTTCATGCAAGTTATAGATGGCTCTGTCTAGGCAACAAATAAGAACATACGCATCTGACTCAGCCTGTAGGTAACATCATAAACCGTTCAACGTAAGCATTGTATCAATGTGAATATTTATCAGGTATACCTTCAGTTCTTATTCCAAAGCTGTTCAGAGATATTTCCCTTGGACAGAACATATCTAACACGTACTGTAACAGTGCTCGAACCATCTGCCTGTGGTCAAAAGACCAGGCAGAACAGATGAAGGACCACTTCACCGCCTTACCCGGATCACGTCACAGTGACATTTCCCGTCAATCTGCGAGCAAAGCTGCTCATTCTCCTCTCTCTCTTTCTCTACAGAACCGTTTCATATTTGTCAGGGAAAGGCACGGGTGATCGCTCCCTCCAGCCCAACAACAGATTTGTCATGGGCTTTCCCACTCACTGCGTAGTGCCGGACCGAGGTCTCATTGGCAAATGGACAGACCATCCATTTTCTGCAAGGGCCAGAGGGCGCTGTCAACAGGGACTCCGGTGATCGCCGCTCGCCCCGGCAAAAGTGATTAGTTCATCCAGTGCTCCCTTCAGCGCAGACGTGGACGGGTGTGGAAAGTGCCGAAATTTGCCAGAAAGGGGGGATATTAATGGCACTGGTCTTGAATAAATCAAGATTGGGGGTGTCTTCTTTGCTGATCCATCGCCCTTGCAGCCACGGAAGGCTCTACATACACAGAGAAGACAGGAACGGATGCCTGCCATTCGTAGGCTTTGGGCACGGGGTTGTCCGGATTCGTCACGACCCTGCAAGCGTGCACGAGGTGGAAACTGTCGTTAATGCCATAGAAAACTGACTGTGGGAGTGAGTGAACTCCGATAAGAAACGGCCTGAAGGAAAAAGGTTTGAGAAGTTTGTGAACGCGAATCTCCTCACAAACCTCTTCGGTTTGATGGAAACGGTAACGTAGAAAATGACGTAACCCATGCACGTTTTCCAGATTCTCTGCGCGGATTAAGGTAGTCCCTTCTGGGAACGCTGTCGCTCACGATCAGAAGGAAAATAAGGCTACACTGAAAAGGAAAAAACAGCCAAACCCACAGGATTTTCCGTGAGAAACTCTGGGTAGAAGAGGGGACCTACTTTCTATTGGCAGTTCAATGTACTGCACCCCCAGCTGAGTTATTGGCGTGAACATTGAAAAAGGTCACAATGGATACATTTTAAAAAAAAGATCTGTTACATTGGCTTTTTTTTTTCTAGTTTTGTACATGGGAATTTCACAAAATAATTCTTTGTTTATTGTGAGCCTACAAACATTATTGTTACAGAATTACAATTTTTATTTTTTAGCAAATCCTCACATCTGGCACCCACTCTGAAACAAATTACGGAACCAGGGACTCCTGTGTGGTCTCCTTGTTCGTCTGGGCTACAAACAGCACGAGTTACCAATTCATTCATTCGCCACAGGGACCGTAGAAGAGCGGACAGAAAACTGTAGCTAACACGCTTCCCTAGGCCTTTTGTGAACTTGCGGACAGGTCCGTTTTGACTGGCGCAGGGGAATTTTTACTTCCGGTCATGAAATTCGCATCGATCTTCATGTTACGTCGAGTCGTCGAGTCGAATATTTGCAAATTACAAAAAGAAAAAAGCTATTCTTGTCGAAAAAAGGAAGACTGAGATCAGCATTGACACACGCCATCACACGGCTGCCTTGAAAATATCATATGCGCGTTAATTTGCCTATCCTACTATTGTTCCTGCTCACTGGCTGCAGCCCTCCATCATATAAAGTAAAAAATGGGTCAAGGCAATAAATAGGCTACAAGAGCTTTCTGTTAGGTTAAGAAGCAGGCGTTAGGGTCTACCATGTTTACGGGTTCTGTTCATTCTCCTGAGTAGATGTGAAGACAGGGCATGTTGTTTGGTAGATCCTAACCGATCGCTGAACTGCAAACGAGTTTCGAGAAGTGCGGGCTACCTTAAAATTATGATAAGACCCGCGACAGCCACAAGGGCGCTTGAGGGACTTCAGACCCCCGCCAGTGTGAACCAGTCCTCTTCACTTCAATCAAAACTAACCCGAATCCAAAGAACATTGCTTGATTTGTCTCCACAACTGTCACAGACATACTGCAACTGCTTATGTGAAAATGAATCCTCAGCTCATCGTGTTTGCTACATTTTGGTGACAGGCCTAGTTACAAGTTTCTTGCTTCTGTGCTGTGCCAGAATCAGTATCACCCCCCCCCCCCCCCCCCCCCCCCCCCCTCTCGCTGTCCCTTATGAATGTTATTTTTGCTATAGAGATCTAGGTTGTAATCCGGAACAGCGCCAAATTTTTTGCAAGATCGTAGATGTCACTACATGTAATAATCCCGATTCATTTTCGCCACAAAGATCCATGTACTATCTGTAAAGAAATATACGAAAAAGTCGAAAAAAAATGCCCTACATCGCAATGTTGAAGTGAAAAAAAAAATCATGTAATGTTATCAAAAAAAAAAAAAAAAAAGAAAGAAAGAAATCCCGGATCTGCCCTTTGGCCTGGGTCTGCACCGGGTTCGTCTCTCGACATTCCGTTCTTTCACCACTTTTCGTTGAAATCAGTATGATAGGTCTCGCGTAGCGTCGTCGATGAGAGACAAACGGACTAACACCGGCGTGTGTGTGTGTGTGTGTGTGTGTGTGTGTGTGTGTGTGTGTGTGTGTCCCATTGCAAGTAAAGACGCACGCATGTTTAGCGCGCAAATCAAGATGCCCGAACGTTTCTTCAGCTAAATAGATGGTAAGACACAGCACTGATTCCATGTACCCTGGTAAAGCTCCTCGGGGGTGTGACAGGCTGATGGGTGTGTGGGTGGCAGCCTCTGAAGACTGGAAGGAATCGGGCTGAAACCTGACCTCCAGGTTCCGGGAATCCCGTCCGTTCTTTCGTGGTTCTTCTCAGTCTTCTTCTTGCTGAATCAGCGTGAAAGTGGAATTACGGGTCCTAGGGATTCCTTTTGTTCCTGTGAGTCCTTCTCTGTTTTGCTTGCTAAAATCAGTGTGAAAGGGCCCTGCAGCTCATGGGGATTCCTTCTGTTTCTTTCCAGTCCTTCACTATCT
>JADBJO010000258.1:513799-526299 GCA_016801955.1 Conus betulinus | reverse complement strand
CTATGTGTAACGTGTCATACATACCAACGGCCAAACTGGTCTTCTCTTCCGAAAGTTGGTGATGGGATTTTACGTGTGTGCAAGATGTTGTGCATGTGTCCACACACGGAACCTCGGTTTATAGTCTCATTTGAAGGACTGCATGGGGAATGGAGTCAGAACCAATGTTTAACTCCGAGGGAAGAATCCCCCTGTACCGAAATTCGAACCCGCAACCCCAGGATCACGAGTCTGGCGCTCTACCAACTGAGCTATTCCGGCCCCCACACACCACGGATGAGTTTGGCACGTGCCCCCCCCCCCCCCCCCCCCCTCCGCCTCCCACTCCACTACCACCACTGTCCTGCATCTGCTTGCTTGCTTTCCCCCTCCTCCCCTCTCCTCACTCACTCCCTCCCCACGCCCTCCCCCTCCATCCATCTCCTTTTTCTCTCTCGCTGCAGGCTGCGCCAGCTGTCTTCCTCTCCCTATCGGGCGCCCCCACGACCCTCCCCAACCCTCCCTCCCCCCTCCCTCCCCCCGTCCCTCCGCGTAAAGTTTAGGTCAGTCCCAAAAAGGACGGCGTTGTATTGTTAAATGCTGCATTGGTCCTCTGTTTTTTTGTTTTTTTTTTCTGCTGGTACTTTTTAATGTAGGATATGTGTTCTTTGGGTGGTTCTGTTATGTTTTTTTGTTTGTTTTTTTTTTGTTTTGGGGGTGGTTGGGTATTTTAAATGAAAAATGTAAGAAAACGGGTACAGAAATTAAACACAATTACGACCAGTTATGTACTTTCGTCTGAGGACAATTTCTCTGAGGAACCTCACTCTATTTAGGACGTTAATCTCACCACCTACTTTAAACAGAATGGCTGCTGCACTCGCCACGGCTCAGCTGTATGAACGTAAACGATGTGAATAGTTAAGCTAGCTATGAATTGTGTATCGTGTAAACATATTATGTGTGTGTGTGTGTGTGTGTGTGTGTGTGTGTGTGTGTGTGTGTGCGTGCGTGCGTGCGTGCGTGCGTGCGTGTGTTCTTGACAAAACTGGAATGGTTTTTTCCTGTTGCCCCCCCCCCCCCCCCCCTCTTCGCTTGGTATTTAGAGGGAGGGAGGAGGAGAAGATGTAAGACTGAAGCAGAGGTTGGGGGGAAAGGGAAGGGGTCGCGGAACATGCCTCTGCGCAGTCGGTTATGCTTTCGGTAATAAATGAGAATTAACACTAGTAGCATTACCTGGCTGTCTCCCTTGGTTAGAGCTGCGTCGTCGCAGATTTTTCGTGAAGTGTTGTGGTTCTGGTGGTCTAGGTACAGAGTTAGGAAGGTCCCAAACACCCACTTTCTCGGGAGGGTCAGCCTCGTCTACTTTATCCCCTCTGGTGGGTGGTGGGACGTTCTGGTTGACTGTCACTTCAAGCAGTTTTGGGGTCCCCAAGGGAAGCCGGGGACTCTCTCACCATAAAAGAAAACCTCTGCGTCTTCCAGTTCTAACTTCCTTTCTTCTGTTGCCCTCTTTGACTCTACGTATTTTTTTCTTTCAATTAATCATTCTTGTTTTTCGTTACCGTCGTCTACTGTTTTTTTTTTCTGCCTTCTCCTGTTTTGGTTCTAAAAATTCTTTTATATTTAGTTTTCTGATGGCAATTTATAGCAGGCTGAACACTTAACACTCATTGGTAATACACTTGTATGTAAGTGTGTATATAGCTAATTGTATGGTCAGTTGTGTATACAAGCATATGCGTCCATGCTCTTCGGATGGATATATGTATATTGATCTGTGCAGGTGTGCAGCTACGTATGTACATGCGTGTGCTTTTATGTATGAAAAAAAAAAAATATATATATATTTTTTTTTAAGGGTTTCTCATTATTTATGATATATTTCCCTCATTTTCTTCATCTTTTTTTTTTTCCTTTTTTTTTCCCTAAAAGATCAAATCTTTGTCAAGTCATTACTATAATGACTGAAGAGTTGTTAGCCTGCACATATTTTCCCCCACTACTTAGGCCTAATTGTTCATCATCATATTGTTTAGTCAATCAGTGGGAGATTGCATCTCTTACGAGATCCAAGTAAAGGTTGTTCTGCACAATTCTTAGCCGCTGACAATGCTTGGGTTATTGAACAGCAGAGCTGACCACTCAGACTGTTCCATATCTTTTGATCTCCCTTGCATCCTTGAATGGATCCGCAAGCATAGGCTCAAAGCTTGTCCCTTACATTTTGTACTGTGTTTGTGTAATACTCTTAGTTTTTCAGCAACTTTTTCCTCTCCACACTTTCGTTTTTCACACTTCCGTTTTATTTCATTTACTATCCTTCGCTGGCTGCTTTGGGGGTGCTGTTGGATTCTTTTTTCAAACCCGTGGTGGTGAGAACACCACAGACTTACGGACTGTGGTGTGTCTCTATTTGACACCAGGAGGGCCGATGATCAGCCGTGTTTCCCTGATCAGTTTGATCCAGCGGACGAAAGGCCTAGGAGCAGGTAAATAGATCTGCCTGCGAGAGGGATTATCATGGATCTCTCAAGCAGCTAGTAACGGGTTTCACATTATTTAACCCCATTTTCTTCATCTTCATTTTTTTCCTCTTTTTTTATCGAAAAGATCAAATCTTTGAGAAGTCATTACTATAATGACTGAAGAATTGTTAGTTTGTACTTATTTTCCCCCACTACTTAATTGTTAGCATATTATATATATATATATATATTTTAGGACAGCTTTGTTGTTGTTGTTATCTGGCGATCAAGAAGAAACAATGGTACGCACTGTCCAAGTGGATACTGGCTGTCCATTCTGCTGTGTCCGTTTGCCCATGTGTATTAAAAAAAAATTTAAGATTTTTGTGTGTGTGTGGAATTTACTTGCATTTCGTTGATTTCTTTCATTTGACCTGGGAGTGCGAAATACAGCTGCTGCTGACGATGTCAATGGTTTAGCCACCGTGTTGTTGATTGTTGTTTGTTTGTTTCTCGGGATTTCTTGTTCTTCTTCTGTGATAAGATCTGTTAAGAGTCTGACAGTGTCTCTCGTGTGAACTTGACAGCCATGACTGGAGATCAGCCTTATGTGGTCGGCGGGGCTTTAAATCAAAACAACAACAACGTTAACAACGTTTCCAGTGAATTCAGCGAGTTGACGCCAGGTGAACGTGTTATAGTGGTGGCGGTGTACAGAGTTTGTCAGGCCCAGCCCCCAGCCTCCCCCCCCCCCCCCCCTTCCCCCCTTTCTCCCTTCCCTGTTCTCCCACTGTGAGAAAGATTATCATCGCCTGCCAGTTCCACTGAAGTGGGCGTCTCCACAGAAGAGAAGATAGGAACGATCGCAGATCAGTCTGGAATTATCGATGACCCGCTGGAGTCTGGTCAGCAAAGCTCAGGCTAACATGACCCCTTCTGACGCCCATTGTGAGAAAGGACACGCAAGTGTTCAAACAGTGGCTGCACACCAGACCTTAATGTGCCCAGGCCTTGCTACAGAAGTCGAGTATTTATAGACTGGCGCAATTAGATTGTTTTGATATATATATATATATATATATATATATATGTGTGTGTGTGTATGTGTGTGTGTGTGTGTGTGTGTGTGTGTGTCTGAAAGTGGATTTTTTTCTCATTTTCTTTCAAATGGCCCTCAAGGTACAAGCCAGGTAGTTTTCAGCAGGCAGACTAAAATCAAGGAATGGGACTATTCGGGGGCTTACAGCTGGCATGGGTTCAAATCCCAGCCATGGCTCGTCCCGAGATGGGAAAAAAAGGGGCAGCAGAGGGACATCCGGAGTCATGAACCGGGTGTGGCCCAACCCCCCTAGAGTGTCAGGAGTTAAGGGCCGAAACACTTGCTTGAAGGGGGCTTCTCTTCTGAGGACTCTGCTGCCATGCTCTCCACGAGTTTCTTTCTACTGGCGCAAAGATAGGGTCACGGGTTGAGTGCGAAGGCCTCAATTGTGACGTCAACGAAGGGGAACGAGGTCATGTATTTGAAGATTGTATTGTATGTGATGTCATCGGTGGAAATCTCCCCAAACAAGGGAAATAATTGGTGCGGGGGGAGTTGTTGTTTTGAACATCCGTTAAACGTTAAATGCTAGCTCAAATTTATGGTCGGCCTCAAAGCGCTTGTATGAATTATAAAGTGATTTAGCGCACAATCCTAATTGTGGCGTGTGGCGTTTACAGATGTTCCTCACGATTCGTCACCGACATGACTGTTGTTGTCAGCCTTGTTTTTGATACTGTTGTATTATGTTTGTTTGTTTCTTCTTCGTTTGCTTGCATGTTTGTTTTCAGCAGTCTTCAAGTAGTTCTCATCATTTTGTGATCGCCCTGAATCGCTCAGTTCCGTGATTCCAGAGGACTTTGTCCTGTTTATCCCATTTATATTCACTGGACATTTAGTCCATTATGTTTTCGACGAACGTTCTAGTTTCGAAGAAATTGGTGTTGACCAGATTGTGAAGCCTAGCTTCCCGCTCCCCCCCCCCCCCCCCCTAATACACACACAAGAGAGAGAGAGAGAGAGAGAGAGAGAGAGAGAGAGAGAGAGAGAGAGAGAGAATGTGTGGAGAGTGGAGAAGTGGGTTAAGATCTAGTGAGAGGGTCACTTTCGAGGTACCACCGCCACCCTCCCCCTTACCCCCCTCCCCCTTCACCCGAGCCCAACCCTACCCATCTCTCTCTCTCTCTCTCTCTCTCTCTCTCTCTCAGTTCTGGCAGAACTGAAGTCAGGGGGGTGGCCGGTACACAAGCCCACCCACAGTGCGGGATTCCAGCCCACCCTCTACACCTCCTCCCCCCCACCCAACCCTCCGACCCTCAACTACCCTTCCTCCCTCTCCCCCCTCCTCCCCCCCCCCCCCACCTCTCCTCCTCCTCTTCCTCCTTCTCCTCCCTCCCCCTCCTGGTCTGGCCCCGCCCCCTTCCGCCCGACGGCGCCCGCCAGGCTGGGCGGCGCGTTTGGTGGTCACTTGAGGTGACAGGGCCTTTCACAGCAAGGTGTCAAGTCAAATCGGTAACCGGCGATATTAGCGCCCGCCTCACCGCTCGCCCCCAACGAGCGCGCGCTCCGCTCAGCTCACTCACTCACACACTCACTCACTCACTCACTACTACGACGCAACGAGCGACGAGTATAGAAGGACCCGACCGCTCCAGCTGTTTGACAGCTTTGTGGTCACACAGAGAGCCTGGGGCCCTTACTACTACAGGGCAGACAAGCAGAAAAGGGAGAGAAGAAGAGAAAAGACACTGGATCCAGGGGGGAAGATAGAACGGCACGGCAAGTCCCCGATGTTTGGAAGCGTGGGTTTGTTTTTGTTTTGAGCTGAGAGGAAAGGCAGATAAACCATAAAGTACCTTTAGTTTCCAGGGGCTCTGAGCCTGTGCAACTTTGATCAAATCATTGACGAGGATTCAAAGTCACTGATCGCGAGAGATCATGAGTTCGGTGATCGACTGACTATCAGGCATCGCTTTGATCTAGTGTTCAGCGGCGTGAGAGATTCTAGTGTGTGGTTTAATACAAGGGTCAAACGAATGTTTCTAAAGTTCATTGAATCTGCTTCTCTCAAAGGAATTGAACAATCAATTCCGAATTGAACAATAAAAAAAAAAAAAAAAAAAAAAAAAAAAAACAGTAACAACGACGACAACAATGCTGCGAGTAAAAGTCTGATGTTTTCAAACACTTGAAGCGACTTGTGTTGTTTCTTAGCGACAGCAGCATACAATCTGATTTGTCTGACCTCGACATATATTAAACGGAATATTTCCTCCTTGCTTGACTACCATTTAATGCTGGCTTACAATCCATTGTGAAATAAAGCTTTTTTCCAGTCTTTTTTTTTTTTCCTGACTCTGTTCTTCACTATTGTGTGGGACTGCCGTACAACACACTTCGTACACCTACAGTTTGAGCTTATCATCAGGTGAGTATGTGGTTTTGTGTGTCAATACCTGTCTGGGGAGTGTGGTTGTGTGTGTGTGTACGTGTGTGCGTGTGTGAGGTGTGTGTGTGTGTGTGTGTCAGTACAACTTTGTGTTAATCTGACAATAATTGGTTTCAGTGTCAGTGTTGTGTGTTGTTTCTGTCGTCTGAAGATCACCTGTCTGTTTCGTATGAAAGTTATTTTGCGCCGTGGTGTGTGTTTATTTATATTTCGGCTTCTGTGCGCTGACGTTAACGTTTTGGAATCAACGCTGTTGGTCGAACAGTAGGCTATCTACTTAACAACGGAACGAGATTTTGGATAGTTAGTGTCACACGGATTAAGAGTTCGTATCACTTCTGTGTCTGTCTCTTCTCTTCTCCCCCCCCACCCCCCTCCCCCCCTCCTCAGCAGTCCCGTTCCACCCGTCCCGCTCTGTCCGTTGTCTCTCTACTCTCACTATATTTCGCTCTTTCTCTCCTGCCTTGTCCCTCACTCCCTCTTTCTTCCTCCTCTCCTCCTCCTGCCTCCCTCTCTCTGTCTGTCTGTCTGTCTGTCTGTCTGTCTGTCTCTCTCTCTCTCTCTCTCTCTCTCTCTCTCTCTCTCTCTCTCTCTCTCTCTCTCTCTCTCTGTGTCGTCCTCTCTGTGTCTCGCCAGATCTTTCAGTCTCTGTCTCTGCCTCTCTCCCCCCCCCCCCTCCCCCCCCCCCTCTCTTGTGTTTTCATCCGTGTGTGTTGTGTGTGTGTGTGTGTGTGTGTGTGTGTGTGTGTGTGTGTGTGTGTGTGTGTACGCGCGCGCGCGCACTCGCGCGTGCGCGTTTGGATGCGTATATGCGTGAGTGCGCGCGTGTGTGGTGAGGTGGAGGTGGGGATGGGGGAATGCGCGCGTGCGCAACTGCTTTGGAATGTGCCATTCCATCTTCAAACAAGCAGAGATGTGCCCGTTAGTTCGTGCCGCTCAGTGTCGTGAAGTCAAACAATGCCCTAACCACTGATTCACATGGGATTGTTTTTACCAACATTGTATGACTTCAGAATTTTATTTCCAAGAGGTTCGTTTACTTTTCTTTTTTAAAGCTAATCGGTGAATCGCTTAACGCGCTCTCGGCGGGCGGAGAGAGAGAGAGAGAGAGAGAGAGAGAGAGAGAGAGAGAGAGAGAGAGAGCGTGGGGCAGAAGCTGCTGGAATTGAGAGAGAGAGAGGGGGGGGGGGGAAGAGAACGCAGGAGGGAGGGAGCGAGAGCAGGAGAGAGAGACAGAAATGGGGGAGAGAGAGAGAGAGAGAGAGAGAGAGAGAGAGAGAGAATGGGAGAGAAGGGAGAGAGGGGGTGGGCGGAGAAGGAGGGAATCAGAGAATGGAGGATGTAAGTAGGAAGTGACGAAAGGAGGGGGGGGGGAGGGAGAGAGAGAGAGAGAGATGCGGGCGGAATGGGAAGATGACAGAGAGACGGGGGGAGGAGGAGGAGGAGGTCTTGGAAGAGAGAGAGAGAGAGAGAGAGAGAGAGAGAGAGAGAGAGAGAGAGCACGCAAAAAACATACCCCGCTCAACAGTATTTTGAGAGACAGAGAGACAGACAGACAGACAGACAGAGAGACACAGACAGACAGACAAGACAAGACAGAGAAGACTGTTACCCACTCACGACAACAAAGCCGACTATCACAGCCCTTGCTGACGAGCCTAAAGTACTATATGATATATACCTGTCTGTGTCCGTCCTGAACAAAAAAAGTATTTATTGCGCCTGGGCGCCGTGTGACAGGTCGTGTAGCACTGTGAGGACCATTACGACCGCTTCTTCACACCTCTGGTTATTTATGGCCCGAACACCCAGAGTGGCGGCCCTTCACCCGTCCTGGTGGGCACACACCGGACTCTGACTCTGTCTGTCTCTGTCTCTATCTCTTTGTCTCTCTCTGTCTCTCTCTGTCTCTGTCTCTGTCTCTCTCTGTCTCTGTCTCTGTCTCTCTCTCTCTCTCTCTCTCTCTCTCTCTCTCTCTCTCTCTCTCTCTCTCTCTCTCTCCCTTTTGCAGATGGCAGGAATGGGACAATCATACGCAAACAAGTGAGAGATACAGGTTTTATAGTACGTTTCAAAACAGTTACCTGAGGGAGCTCCATGTGTCTATGAATGTTAATAAATTTGTAAAGAATGCCCTAAGTAGATTTAGATTTGGAGTTTCATCTACATTCACACAATTCTTTAAGGTATGCTAGAACAGCTGAGTCACAGTTGTTATGTCCACTCTGTTCATCTGCTGAGGAAGATGAGATCCATTTTGTCCGTATGTGTCCAGTTTTCGGTGATTTAAGAAAAAGAATTCATTCCCCCAAAATGCTACATGAATCCATGTATGTTCAGGTTGTGCCTTTTATTTTCATCACCTAACATTGTGACGATGCGAAACTTGTCGTTGTTCTTACATAAAGCCTTTGCAAGACGTGCTGTCATTATTAACTAGATAATTATTCAATCTGATACTTTGCGTTGCAACAGTAGATATGTATCTATACTGTGTGTGATAATCGTTTGTAACTGTCTTTTGATCAAGACCCCATCAGAATGAGCCAGTGGCCTTCTGATTTAAGAATTCATTCATTCATTCATTCTCATCCTCTTTTCCTCTCCTGTCTCTGTCTGTCTCTCTCTTCCGTCTTCTGACTGTCTGTCTGTCTGTGCTTGTCTGTCTGTCTGTCTCTCTGTCTGTGCCTCCTCCCCCCTCTCCTTTTCCTTTTTGTTCCTACTTCTTCTCTTTCTGTGTCTTTATCTTCTATCCTCTGCCTGTATGTCTGTCCGTCAGTCCGTCTGTCGTTCCAATGTCTGTCGATCATTCGGTCGGAGCGTCTCTCCGTTTGTCCGTCTCTCATCTCTCCTCGTCCCTGTCTTCCTTCCCCCTTCTCAACCCTCGTCCACCCCCCTCCCCCCCCCCCCCCCCCCCCCCCCCCCCTCCCTCCCTCTCTCCACCTGGCCTGACAGCACCTGGCCTTACTCTGCGCACACCACTAGCAACGGACCCACACAGGCGGCAGTCGAGGAGTGTTATCCTTTTGCCGGCCCCTGCGCGTCCCGCAAAATTCTGCCGGGCAGGATTATTATTTTGCTCTCTCTCTCTCTCTCTCTCTCCTCTCTCTCTCTCTTTTCTCTTGTGGGTCTGTGTCCCTGTCTGAATGTGTGCTCGTCCCTCTCCGTGCTCGTGCTCTCAAGTGACTGTCTGCACATTTCCTCTCCTCCTGTGAGCACTGACCTGATGACAGTGATACTGACTGGGCTATCAAAAAACACTGGATTTGACCACTCAGATGCTCTCTCAGGTTGACATCTCCACTCCTTTGTGAGTCTTCGTCTGTCTGTCTGGGGATGTTGCCCTAGCAGCCTGTCTGTCCGTTTGTCACCCTTTTTCTCTCTCCTCTCTCTCTCTCTCTGTGGCCGATGTTCTTCCTCTCTTCTTTCTCTCTCCTCTCTCTCTCCTCTCTCTTTCTTTTTTCCCTCTCCTTCTTCTTCTTGTTTCTGTCTGTCTCCCCCACCCACCTTTTGTCCCTCTCTTCTTCTTGCTGAGCGTAATTTTTTTTTTTTTTGGTGGCATGTCCGTGTTTAGATTCTGGGAGAAGATGCAGGTTCATGTCCCTTTTAGATTCTATTGGAAAGATGCAGGTGTCATGTCTCTTTCTGTGATTCTATGGGAGAAGATGCGCGTGCGTGCGCGGCAATCCAGTGACTGTTATGCACATTTGGAAGCCGCTGTGAGCACTGACATGATGACAGTGATGACTGGGCTATCAAAAAACACTGGAGTTGACCACTCAGATGCTCAGCAGGTTGACATCACGCACCCTTGCGAGTCTTCAGTGCGTGGGGATGTTGCCCTAGCAGCCTGAGGTCCGTTGTCACCCTTTTACTCATTTGTGGCCGATGTTCTTTTTTCTTTCTTTTTTTTCCCTTCTTCTTTTCTTTCTTTTTTTTCTTTTTTTTTTTTTTTTTTTCTTTTTTTTTTTTCAATTTTTTTTTTGCAGGTGGCATGTCCTGTGTTAGATTCTATGGGAGAAGATGCAGGTTGCATGTCCCTTTTAGATTCTATGGGAGAAGATGCAGGTGTCATGTCCTTGTGTTAGATTCAATGGGAGAAGATGCAGGTGTCATGTTCCTGTGTTAGATTCTATGGGAGAAAATGCAGGTGTCATGTCCCTGTGTTAGATTCTATGGGAAAAGATGCAGGTGGCATGTCCCTGTTTAGATTCTATGGGAGAAGATGCAGGTGTCATGTCCCTGTGTTAGATTCTATGGGAGAAAATGCAGGTGTCATGTCCCTGTGTTAGATTCTATGGGAGAAGATGCAGGTGGCATGTCCTGTGTTAGATTCTATGGGAGAAGATGCAGGTGTCATGTCCCTGTGTTAGATTCTATGGGAGAAGATGCAGGTGTCATGTTCCTGTGTTAGATTCTATGGGAGAAGATGCAGGTGTCATGTTCCTGTGAGATTCCATGGGTGAAGAGTTTATCAGCATTTTCCCATCTCCCATGACAGTAATGTGTGATGGGAATCCACTGCAGTACCACTACTGACTTGGTACCGAGGGTCTGCAACTCCTGTTGATGATTGTCCGGCAGGATCTGCTCTGGACCCGTGTCTGGAAGGCCCGGGCATAAGACCAACAACCCGAGAGAAAGACTGTGTCTGGTTCAGTCTCTGACAGTGACCAGGGCGCATGTTCTGCAGCTGTAGCTTGTGAAGACGTGGCCAGTAGCAACGGACTTGATGGAAATGTTGCTAGATGGTAATGTTACTGGATGGGATGTTATTAAATGGTAATGCTACTAGATGGTATTGTTACTAAAGGTAATGTTAGTAATACGATATACACCCGCCTTCCCCATTCTTCACAGCAGTCCCCAGCTCAGCCGGCAGGGTAGACTGGCATCCAGGTGGTGTCTTGGTGTTCTCTGTTCAAGGCTTCGAGGATGCGGAGCTTCAGTTCCGTCTCTGTATAGTTTTTCGTTTGCTCTGAGAGTCCCGGAGATAGTGAGGATGGTAGGAGGGGTATCCAGCGATCAGTGTGCACGGTCTTGAAGCTTCTTGAGCTGTTGGTTTGTGGTTGATAGTGATCTTCTGATGGGTCTTCAATAACGCTGTTGTAGTGCCTGTGTTATGTGATTTGGATTTGCCCTTGCCATGTAATTTTGGACTTGCCTTTGTTATTGTGATTTGGACTTGCCTTTATGATGTAATTTGGACTTTGCCTTTGTTCAGTGAGTTGGACTTGTCTTTGTTATGTGATTTGGACTTTGCCTTTGTTATGTGAGTTGGACTTGCCTTTGTTATGTAATTTGACTTGCCTTTGTTATGTGATTTGAATTTGCCTTTGTTATGTGATTTGAAATTTACCCAACCCATCCTTCTATAGCAGTTTGAAAGTTGGGGTGATGTGATAGAAACCCTCCTCATCTTCTCTCTCTGTTACACGTTTTTTTTTATCGTCTTTCCTCCAGGGAGAGTACTCCTTCTATTGCCGGGGATGGGAGTGGTCTTTCACATCTGTGACCAGACTCGGGGCAACACTCTGTGTGTGTGTGTGTGGGGGGGGGGGGGGGGGGGGGGGGGGGGGGGGGGGGGGGGGAGGGTGTTTATTTTGGCCGCTAGTTGAGCAGACGTTGCAGGCCTAGCCCCAGTGGGGTCGGGCATGTCCTGTGTCAATTTGGGGGAGGATCTTCACGTCACCTCTGCCCTTAGTGCCAGCCAGCTTTTTTCTCTCATCACACAAACCGTTGTCCTGACTGCTGGCTGCTTTGCTGCTGTACCTGGGGGCTGAGGTAAAGGTCCATTTCTCTCCTGACTGCTGGCTGCTTTGCTGCTGTACCTGGGGGCTGAGGTGTAAGGTCCATTTCTCCTGACTGCTGGCTGCTTTGCTGCTGTACCTGGGGCTGAGGTGTAAAGGTCCATTTTCTCCTGACTGCTGGCTGCTTTGCTGCTGTGCCTGGGGGCTGAGGTGTAAAGGTCCATTTCTCCTGGCTGCTGACTGCTTTGCTGCTGTACCTGGGGCTGAGGTGTAAAGGTCCATTTCTTCTGACTGCTGCTTTGCTGCTGTACCTGGGGCTGAGGTGTAAAGGTCATTTCTCCTGACTGCTGGCTGCTTTGCTGCTGTACCTGGGGCTGAGGTGTAAAGGTCCATTTCTCCTGACTGCTGGCTGCTTTGCTGCTGTACCTGGGGCTGAGGTGTAAAGGTCCATTTCTCCTGGCTGCTGACTGCTTTGCTGCTGTACCTGGGGCTGAGGTGTAAAGGTCCATTTCTCCTGACTGCTGGCTGTACCTGGGGCTGAGGTGTAAAGGTCCATTTCTCCTGGTACTGCTTTGCTGCTGTACCTGGGGCTGGGTGTAAAGGTCCATTTCTCCTGACTGCTGGCTGCTTTGCTGCTGTACCTGGGGCTGAGGTGTAAAGGTCCATTTCTCCTGACTGCTGACTGCTTTGCTGCTGTACCTGGGGCTGAGGTGTAAAGGTCCATTTCTCCTGACTGCTGGCTGCTTTGCTGCTGTACCTGGGGCTGAGGTGTAAAGGTCCATTTCTCCTGGCTGCTGGCTGCTTTGCTGCTGTAC
>JADBJO010000258.1:503799-508799 GCA_016801955.1 Conus betulinus | reverse complement strand
AGCCGTGTGAGTGAGCTCTCCCTCTGGAGGGCGCCACCACGTCCGTCCAGCGACAACCCCCATGAACTTGCCGATAGCGGTGACCCCGACAGAATCAATCCAAGGCCATGTCAGTTTTAGAGCCAGAAGTCTTTGGGGACTTGTCTAGCCGTTGTAGAGTAACCCACCAGAGGAGATACTACGCCGCTTTTGAGTTTTTCAAAACTTTTTTTTTTAAACATGTCTAAAAGTGCAGAGCTGACTAAGATGCTTACAAATAGAACTTTTCAAGCAGTTCGAAGACGCGAATACGGTCTAATACTAAATCTTTTAGTTTTCGCATTGATTAAATGTCGCTATCAAAATTTCTTGTAACCACACACACACGTGTGTATTTTCACTGCAATTACGATTGTAGTCTATTACAGTCAAAACTGTCCACTATTCCCGTGTGAACAGAAATGTAGAGGCCTAACGTACGCATGCGATGTTTGAACAGTCGCTACAGTTCTTCACAGACGGAACACCCCAATCCAGGAGAACAGGAACATCACGCACAAAGATTGCGTTACGAAACTAGGAAGCCAGCAGTCCACGCATACAGCCACAACAGAGGAAGACGTGCTCTTGACAGCCGAGTGGAGAAAGCTGGAATGGTAGGGATACGTTTTGAGAAACATCTAGCTTGCTTACAAAAAAAATATGAAATAAACTAAAACACATTACAACAAAATGAAATGAAATGAAAAAAAAAAGATGAAATTAATAAGATAAAAGTAAGATGAAATAAGATGGAATAGAATACAATGAACGAAATAAAATGAAATGGAAAAATGAAATGAAAACAAAAACCCTACACGGCGCAGCATCAGGAGAATGGAGAAGAGTCAGACAGAAGACAAGGTGCTAGGACAGGCCTGTCTGTCGTTTGCCAGAGTTTCCACAGGTCCACAGAGAACTACGTGACGTAGAGAGAGAGAGAGAGAGAGAGAGAGAGAGAGAGAGAGAGAGAGTGTGAGGAAGAAGCGGTCACTGGTGCTTCAACCACCGCTGTCCCGGGGGGTGCGGTGAGGGGGTTGGGGGGGGGGGGGAGGGGGTGGGGGAAGCAGCTAGCAGCGTGTTTAGGCATCAGAGATGAGAATTTTGATCCGACCCCCTGGAAGACTCCGACACTGGAGCACACGATTCTAATCCTAACTCTTACCAGACCCTAGCCCTAAACATAATCCGAATCGTAGCTCAGCACCTGACTGTGCAAAACTTTCCAGGAAACTTCTTTGATCAATACAGTGTGCGTACACTGCTGGGGCAGTGGGTTGTCTTTCCTTTCTCCATCGGTTTTAAAGACAGAACACCGTCTTACAAGACAGGCAAAGATGCAGATTTCTCCGATAAATTTTTGATTTATTGGTAAATGGTTCCCGTGAGTTAGTGAGTGAGTGAGTGTGTGTGTGTGTGTGTGTGTGTGTGTGTGTGTGTGTGTGCGCGCGCGCGCGCGCGCGCCAGTGGGTGTGTAAGTGCACACACACACACACACACACACACACACACACACACACACACACGCAGAGAGAGAGAGAGAGAGAGAGAGAGAGAGAGAGAGAGAGAGAGAGAGAGAGAGAGAGAGAGAGATCCAAAGCATTCCGCTCCGCTGTGAGATCTAACATAAAAGTCCATAATGTTTTTCCTCCGTGGAGAGTGTAATCAATGATGATTATCAATGATGTCCTTGCTTCATAAAAACTCGGTTTTTGTTTTGTTTTGTTTTTTGTTTTGCATTTCCTCCTATGTGGCAGTCAAACATGATCATCATGAAAACAGTCAATGTGACTCATACAAACAGTTAATTGTCAAACATAAAAACAGTTGCTGTTGTGACTTAGAAAAATTAAGACAGTCATTATAATTCTTAAAAGTCCTGAAAACAGTAACTATAACTAATAACAACGATAATGATGATACGTAAAATTGGATTCTTACGACTTATGAAAACATTAAGTAAAACTCAAGACAAATATACACTTATATTCCCTAGTTTCAGTTTCATCAAGGAGGCGTCACTGCGTGCGGATTAGTCCATATGCGCTTCACCACATCCGCTAAGTTTTGAGACCACACTACGCATGATTTTAAGCTGATGGATAAAGAAATTAACGACTAAGATGAGAGAATTGAAGAAGAGGGTCTCGTGGCTACGACTTAGCAGATGTCTGACCTACAGCATTAGCCCAATGGGCTGGTCAGACGTTATCTCATAAAAACTGGTAGGTATGACTTACGCGCAAATAGATGATTGTGACCAACGAAAAGAGATGATTATGACTCACGTGCATGTGCACTGGTATCACCGCACAGACTGTAGAATTCAGAAGACTATGATGCAAAGATGCAGACTGCTGGAAGCCGGATTTGACTGCTATAACCACAACGATCACTGTTTCTTAGAGTCATAAGGTTGATTCGTTTCTCCTGACTTTTTATTCCTTGTCTTAACACCGTTAAAATCAATTAAAACACCTTTTTGAAGTAATAGTTACTATCTTCGTGTGTTATCATTGTTTTCTCGTTGATAACTTGTGTTTTTCATCGTGAAAACAATAATTTTGACCTTTTGGGGCGAGAAAGACGCCATAACACCCCAATTGTAGTGATTACTAAAGTAATGTCACTGCCGAAAGTAGTGGTAATTAGGTAGGTCAGAGGCAGTAGGAATGTTGACTGTGTTGACAGCAGCCCAGACTCGTGGGAACTCAATAGTTCCAAAACTGGAATCCTCGACAAGAAAACGAGATAATGGCTATTTTCAGTGAAAATAGCTGCAAACCACTTGCAACTGTTCTTCGGTCATGAATACAGACATGAAGCACACAGAACACCATGGGAGCAAGAGTTATCTTTCTTGTTCGTTGTTTACCATTTTGCGTTTTGATACCTCATTTCAGATGTTCTCTCATAGTAGTTATCACAGTAAGAAAACAGTTAGTATGACGTGAAAACAGTAACTTTTTGTATGTTTAAACAAAGTAGTCTATCTGGTTTTAGACTCTGCAAGGCGTCGGGTAATGTGCTAAAAAAAAAAAAAACAAACAAACAAACAAAGAGATAAAACTTTATGACCCTACTTCAGCCGTGAGCTGTGAGAATAGTTAATTCCGACAATAAAGTTCCACTTTTCTGCGTCTTTACAGTCTCTTAAAAACGCCTGCAGCCAAGACAGTGACGCTAGCAACACCAAAAAACACACGCGCGGGGCTGGCTGGTATCTGTTTTCATGAGTCGGTGATTTTTTTTTCATGGGTCATCATTATCATTTTTCTTGATCGCCGTACCAAGACAAACGTCCAGAAAACGAAGAATTACATATAGCATCAGCATCACAGTGAGAATAGTAACCCACACTGATTTCTTGAAGAAATAGCTGTTTTTCAGGAAGGAAAAGAGGCTGCTTAAGACTTTTGACGCTATTCAAATCCATACAACGGTTAAGAGGTACGCGGCAAACGTCGGCGATGTCTGTCGTCGGCGGTTCGGGCCTTGAAATGCCGGCCAGTTCCGGCCCGCCAACGTCCAGCTAATCGGCGTTTCTAGCCCCGCCAGACGAGTCGTCTGCTCCTGATCCACCACTTATAATTAGGCGTGGCGGCGGCACCGGGGGCTAATTAACCCGGGACTGACCCTCACTCCCATCAGCCGCTCTCTGGCGGGAGAAGGGGCGATAACTGTCGCGCGCTTTAAATGGGTCTGACTGTCGCCAGTCTGTCCCCTGTGGTCTGGGGAGGTTAGCTGCTGGACATGGGTGGAGACAGACTGTGAGTCACCATGGAGACGGTGTTGGGCTTGAGGTCAGAGAATGGTTTGCTTGGAGACGGGTCTGGAGCCAGAGGTTAGATAATGGTCGCCGTATTGGGACAGTAGGGAGATGATGAGGACGGGTCAAGGGTCGTCTTGGAGGCATCGTGAGGCACGCAGACAAACTGTGGGTCACCATGGTAATAGTGTGAAGTATGACAGACCATGGGTCGCCATGGAGACAGTGTGTGGATCATGAGGACACAGCGTGGGTCAACATGGAGACCGTATGGAGCATGAACATAAACCTTGGGTCACCATGTCATGTAATGTGACAGGATATTTCACCGGGCAAAAAAGTCAGTAGTCATTGTGAAAATGCTTACATTTAGTATGGTAAAAATCAGAAATAAAAAGGCCAGTCGGTGAAACGCAGAGATCAGCACCACGGTCGAACGCATCGTGGAACTACCCATTGTACCAGTTCATAAATGAATTCAACAAGGGAAGTTATTGTATGTGAGGATTGCAATAGTTCCTTCCATTTCCTTTTTTTTTTTTTTTTTTTTTTTTTTTTTTTTTTTTTTTTCTTTTTTTTTTGTTTCTTCCTCTTTTTACTAGGATCCAGAAAATACGAAATCTCATCATTTTTTTTTTATTTCTCGAAGTGTCAAAATGAAACGAAAACGAACTATTTCATAAATAATTACCAGTTAGTAACATAAACTTGACAGTATCTACGTCCATACGCAATCACCTCGAAATCAGTTCGAATGTTGTATCGTCTTTTCACTCAGGAACCTGTCGTACATCACCACCAAAAGATAATGATTTCACCCCAATGACCATATTCCATATATCCGGCAAACTTAGATAAAATCGATATAGTACATTTTGTATCATATCCTGAGGAACAAAAATCAAATTGACATGATTGCGAACATAACGTCACTGGTGGAGGTGTGGATAACGATGATGATGTGAATACTGATGATAACGTTAATTAAAAAAAAAAATGATGATATTCATTATTATTCTTTGCTTTGCATTTTAGGGCTAAACGGATACCAACTATGACTGGCGATGACTGCAGTTGAATTCGCTGGTGTTGTCATAGCTTTTGAAAAGTATCTTCCCGATTTAGTTTTCTACAGAACTGTAGAAAAAAAAAAAAAAATTCTGCCGAAGGGAAAGTCTAAGTGAAATTTTCCCTCGCTGTGCGAAGTAATGGC
>JADBJO010000258.1:491299-498799 GCA_016801955.1 Conus betulinus | reverse complement strand
CCTGCGAACATTTGCCAGGGACAACTCCGACCCGTGTTGCCGCGGGTTCTCTTACGTGCGTCAACACGGAACTTGATGATATCATCGGATGCGGAAGACCAATACCATGTCTCTCGGTCCAACCTGTTGTCTGGAAGATACTCAGCTGAAGCTCTTCGGCGTGACTGCCGGACTACGTTTATAGCTGTGAGTTAAAAAAATGAAGACGGCTGATAAAAAGAAAAATAGAAAAGAAGAAAGGAAGGGAGAAGGAGGAGGGGAGGAGGAGGATGAGAGAGAGAGAGAGAGAGAGAGAGAGAGAGAGAGACAGACAGACAGACAGACAGACAGACAGACACACGCACGCACGCACACACACCACCACACACACCACACACACACACACACACACACACACACGCGCGCGCGCGCGCGCATGCACACACGCACACACACACACACACACACACACACACACACACCACACACACACACACACGCGCGCGCGCGCGCGCGCGCGCAGAGAGAGAGAGAAAAAAACAGACAGACAGAGATAGAGACAAACAGACGCACACACGCGCGCGCGCGCGCAGAGAGAGACAGAGACAGAAACAGAGACAGACAGAGATAGACAGACAGACACACCCTCCTACGCACACAGGCGCGCGTACGCACGCACGCACACCCCCACACCCACACACACACGCACTCTCTCTCTCTCTCTCTCACTCTCTCTCTCTCTCTCTCTCTCTCTCTCTCTCTCTCTCTCTCTTTCAGAGTCAGAGAGTCCTAACGAACAAGAAGTGAGTGAGTATAGAGGGAAGAGGAGGAGGAGAAAGATGGAGAGAGTTGTGAAAAGGGTGACGAGAGTCGTCGGGGCAGAATGATGAGGGGGGGGGGGGGGGGGGGGGGGGGGGGGGGGGTTGGTGAGGCGGGGAACCCAGAACCCAGAAAAGACAGATCGATGGCTAAACGATTGGTTTGTGCTCAAAGCGCTAAAGGGAAAAAGATCAGAGAGAGAGAAAAAAAAAAAAACCCCACAGAAAATATGTTCTCCTTTCCTGTCGAGAAAAAAACGTCTTGACCCTGTCCTCCGGGCTTCTGGTTAGACCCTCTTAAATCATCTCCACACGTCTTGGACCGGTTTTCCTCCGATGGCCCCCAGACAAGCTGGGGGAGGGGGGGGGGGGGGGAAGGAAATAGGGTTGAAAAAGAACAGATGAAAGGGACAAATAAAAGGGGAGAAGAAAAAAAAAAAAAGAAGGAAAAGGCCAGCACGCTGGTCCGAGACTCAATTGGCACTCCATGTCAGTCAACCCAGACCGCCAGTTCCTTCCTCTCTCTGACAGCTCCCTCGACTTGGCCGGGGAATGGGGGGGGGGGGGGGTGGGGGGGGGGGGGGGGGGGGGGGGGGGGGGGGGGGGGGGGGGGAGTGGTGGGGAAGAGAGAGTTGGGTTTGGGGGTGGGGTGTGTGTTGGAGGTGGGGGGGGGGGGGGGGGGGGGCGGCTGGGAGCTGTAGGGGAGAAGAAGAGGGGGGGGGGGGAGGGGGGGGGGGGCGGGGAAGGAAGTTGGGGACAACCCTCGTATGACCAGATTATTCAAGACGTTGAAACTGGCGGTAGGGCACCGCCCGTTCATTGATCTGACAAGTCCGACGCGATCCTGTCTGTCTGTCTGTCTCTCTCTCCGTCGGTCTGTCCGTCGTCTGGTCTGTCTGTCTGTCTGTCTGTCTGTCTGTCTGTCTCCGTCGGTCTGTCCGCTCTCTGTCGCGCTCTCTGTGTCTCTCTCTCCTCTCTCTCTCCTGCTCTCTCTCTCTCTCTCTCGTCTCTCTCTCTCTCTCTCTGTCTCTCGGTGTGTGTGTGTGTGTGTGTGTGTTGTGTGTGTGTGTGCGCGCGCGCGCGCGCGTGCGTGCGCATGTGTTGTTTTGTCTGACTATCCTCTCTGTCTTTCTGTCTGTGTCTCTGTCTGTCTGACTGACTGACTGTCCCTATCTGTCTTTGTTTTCTCTCTCTCTCTGTCTCTCTGTCTCTCTCTCTCATCCTGTCTCTCGGCCAAAGAATCTCGGCTCTCCATAGTCCGGCATTGATCCCTCATCTCCAACAGCCTAGGGGTCTCTGCTATGGCATCTCACTAGCGTTGAAAGATCATAATTACTGTAGTCACCACGAAGACGGCAGTTTTCATCAAGAAAATAGTACTGATGTCGCCCCCCCCGCCCCCCCCCCCTTCCCCTCCCCTCCCCCGCCCTCTCCCCCCCTCCCCCCCCGCCATCGAAAACAATAATACAATTGCAGAGAGAAAGCGATGGAGATGATGTCAAAGCAGTAAACTTCGTATAAAAACAGTGTTTTTGAAAGATTAAACACAAAATATTCACTGATTTTGACGCAGTCAAGACAAACGGATTTTGAGTCAAAAGAAAGAAAACACCCCTATGACCCGTGATAAGCCCGTAAGCGATGAACACTGTTCATTATGCCAATCATTTTCGGAGTTGTGCAGATACAATCTGCACCTTAATATCAAAAATGACATCAGCGTGTGTGTACAGGAGGCATACTTACACGTTTGTTTAAGTCATCATTATTATTTTCAGGATGATTACGTGCGAGCGCCATACCAGCCCGAAATATCAAAAACGAGTAATTAGGCAACTAAAAATTAATGATCATTGCTTTCCTCGGAGGCCTCATTGATTTCACGAACAAAATAGTTGCTATTAGCTTTTGAAGCTAATGAATTCGCCTGCTTTGTCTTTTTCTGTTCTCGGCCGTCTCTCTGCCTGCCTTATCTGCCTCTCTTTCTGTCTGTCTCTGTCTCTCCCTGTTCTCTGCCTGTCTCTGTCTCTGTCGGTGTCTCAGTCTCTCTTTCTGTCTGTCCGTCTGCCTAGGACAGATTGGAAGAAGAAGCACTGCCTAAAATCTTGATTAAATGATGGTTTTTCTGAGGTCTGTCTGTCAGTCAGTCTGCCCGTCTGTCTATCTGTCTGTCTCTCTGTCTGTCTGTCTGTCTGTCTGTCTGTCTGTCTGTCTCTCTCTCTCTCTCGTCTCCTCTCTCTCTCTCTCTCTCTTCCCTCTCCTCCCTTGCTCTCTCCCCCTCTCTGTTTCTCCCTGAGCCCGTGTTTTGTCTTCATATCTCCCTCCGTCCGTCCCGTCCCCCCCCCCCCCCCCCCCCCCCCCCCCCCCTCTCCTCCCCCCCCCCTCTCTCTCTCTCTCTCTTCCTCTCGTGTCTTCCTGTCAACGCAGATAGGGGTCCGCAATCAGAACGGCGCTGGCAGTGGCCATGGAGGGGGGTGGGGGGGGGGGGGTAGGGTAGGGGGCAGAGAGGCGGATGATGAGGAGGTGCTTCAGACCAGGATCAATTAGCCCAGCCCCGCTGCCCCCCCCCCCCCCCCCCCCCCCCCCCCCCTCTTGTTGCACTCGGCCAAGAGCTCCTTCTCCACGGCATCACTGGCCGGCCTGGACAGGCGGGGTATTGGCCCACAGCTCGGCATCTGACGTGAAGAGGATTGACAGAGAGAGAGAGAGAGAGAGAGAGAGAGAGAGAGAGAGAGAGATTAGGTGAGAAAGGGAGAGAAGATAGAGAGAAAGGAAGAGAGGAGAGAGAGAGAGAGAGGGAGAGAGAGTGAGAGAGAGAGAGAGAGAAGACAGACAGACAAGCGGACAGACAGACGGACAAACAGACGGACAAACAGACAGAGAGCTTTAGATCTCGTCCTTTGCCGAAAGCTTCGAGGCTTCCATCTTTTGCTCAAGAAGGGCCGTGAAGGGGGCTCAATTTTCGCTTGAAAAGAAAGAGGGGTTAGGTGGGGATGGGGGTAGGGGGGGGGGGGGGGGGGGGGTAGGGGAGAGATGGAGAAGGAGGAAGAAGAAGAGAACCAGAGGAAAGTGTGTGTGTGTGTGTGTGTGTGTGTGTGTGTGTGTGTGTGTGTGTGTGTGTGAGAGAGAGAGACAGAGACAGACACAGAGAGAGAGAGAGAGAGAGAGAGAGAATAAGATAGAATCTCCCACTCTATTACTTGACAGGGGAAGATAATGATGCATGTGCATCAAACTTCAGATACACTTTAGATGTCGAGTCTCCTCTCCCGATTTCCACCCCTCTCTCCCCTTTTACTACCTCTCTCCCCCCCCCTTCCTTCTCTTTCGCCGTGTGTTACTTTTTTCCCGCAAATACCTTGAAACTTCCCGAAAATCCCCGAAAAGTTTGTCTTCAAGTCGTTTTGCCTTTCTTTGGGTGACAACGCACCTACGCCACTCATTCCGACTACTCCGACTCGCCATCCACAGCCCGGTCCGGCTCGCCGCACCCGCGGCCGGCAATCCACAGGGAGCAGTCAGTGTCAAGCCGACAAGAGGCAACCCACCGGAGGGGACACTGCACTGCTGCCGAGTGATTTCGGTGATGTTCAGTGGCGCCTGTTCTGATCTAACATACGCAGGACACCACCTACTAAGCCCCCTACTGACGAGAATAATTGCTTAGTCGTGAGTGAGCTCCCCATCCGAGGGCGCCACCACGTCCGTCCAACGACAATCCCCATGGACTCGTCGGTACCGGTGCCCCTACGGAATCAAAGCAAGGCCAAGGCCACAGACGTGGCCTGAGGTCAAAACTGAGGTCTCTATGAGAGCAGGGCATGAAGGGCTGTAGAATCTGAGACTTTTTTCTTTAATGCTGATTGATGAGAATCATGATGAAGATGGTGTTACTGATTTCCATTCCGGTCTGAGACTACATGACAGGGCTGTACTCTCTGCGCTTACTTTCATAATATATATCCCGACGTCAACCAGGCCCGAGAGATACAGACACCTGCAGCGTTGGTCAGGAAATTTGAGCAACATTTTCAAGGCGCATTCATTTAGTGGATGCAACACGACTGTGTGGTCCCAGTCTTCCCAACTGAGAGACGATGCAGATTTTGAGTAAGCTGGGGGTGGGGTGGGTGGAAACCGGAGGGGGGGGGCGTGTTAGGTTTTTTTTTTTTTTCTAACTAAAGAAAAGGGGGTTTCATGTGGGTGAGGGAATAAGGCGCACATTTGGTAAAAGTGGGGGTAGGAGAGAAGTGGATGCAGATATTGTGAAAACGGGGGAGAGGTGGAGGTGGGGTGGGGGGTAGGGGTGGGGTTCAATCCTGGAGAAGAACATGCATTTGAGACCTCTTCTAGCAGATAACCCACTACACATTTTTCACGCGCATTTTTCACGTGATCTAGTTTATTTTCATTTTTTCTTCAAACAGACATGACGTATCAATGTATACGTGTGTATTATGGGTGTGTGATGTGTGATCTTTATAAAGAGATCGGCTGACTTCTTTTCCCTTTCTTTTAACTTGTCTATTTTCAAATGACTTGCAGTGTCGATTTTTGTTTCCAGAATTAAAGGAGCATATGCGTGTTGTTGTCTATACTGCACCTTTAAAGAACGTTGACAGACGCGAGAAAAGTAGTGGAATACAGCAATCCTGAAGAGAGTAAATCACGACGAAATTTAGAGCAAAGTCTGGGTCTCGGTTCTGTAGTTTAGAGAGATGGTACGTAATATCTGTTTCGATGAGTGATACACACGGGGGCATAGATTAGCCTGTGTAAAGGACAACACGTTTTACGATGCTGTGGCGGCGATTCAAATTGAAATGGCCGTTGCGCCACCAGCTACGGTGAGCGGGTCGGTGGCTGGCTGGCCGCTTGCGTTGTGGTTGAACCGGGTGGGTTCTAACAGCGTCTGCGATGAAAGACTGCGGGCGAGCGGAGAGCGCTCGGTTACAAGTAGTAGTAGTAGTAGTAGTAGAAGTAGTTCTAGTAGTAGTAGTAGCAGCAGCTGTAGTGGTAGCAGTAGTAGAAGTAGTAGTAGTTGCAGTCGTAGTAGTAGTGGTTTCCTTATCAACATTATTCTTTTTTATCGTTATCAATATTATTGCCGTTGTTAATTTCCATTGCTGTTGCTGTTGCTGTGGTCGTCGTCGTTGTTGCTACTACTACTACTACTTCTACTACTGCTACTACTACTACTACTACTACTACTACCACTGCTGCTGCTGCTGCTGCGACTACTACTACTACTACTACTACTACTACTACTACCGAATAATCTTTGGGAATGGGGTGGGGAAAGCGGAACCTCAGGACGCCCGCAAATCCGCCCCTGCATCTTGCCAGCATTCTGCTCCCATTGTTGAAATTCAGAAGGTGTTCTGAAGACTTTTGTGTGCTGAAGATCTCTGGCAGAAAAGAAAAGACACACACAACACACACACACACACACCACACACACACACACACACACACACACACACACACACACAAACTCCGTGTGGCAGCTGCCTGAGATCGCAACACTCAACCGTGTCTAAGACCTTCACTGCTAATGCGATGTCATACCGTGCGAGTTCCAGAGTGGATGATGGGGAGAGCGGAGAGGCGGATTGAGGCGAGAATGAGGGGGGGGGGGGGGGACAGGGGGTACAGGGGAGGGGGGGGGGGCGGGGCTGTGGAAGTTGGAAGTAAGTGTTGAGAATGGGGGTGTGGGGTGTGGGGAGTGGGTGTGGAGGGTTTTGAAATCTAGAAATCAGGAAGAGGTTGTTAGCTGGCTGTGATTTGATTGGATGTAACCATTTCATAGAAGTCAGACAGGCGTACAAGTTCCGTTATTTTACACGACTGAACATATTTAGTGGTGTGTGTGTGTGTGTGTGTGTGTGTGTGTGTGTGTGTGTGTGTGTGTGTGTGTGTGTTCTTGTTGTCCAAATTGTGTACGTGCACGCGCGCGCGCGCGCGCGCGTGTGTGTGTGTGTGTGTGTGTGTGTGTGTGTGTGTGTGTGTGTGTGTGTGTTTGCGAACCTAACATCGGCCATTTATGATTTAGAAACCTACCTAGCGGACCTGGTGATGAAAAGCATTTCATGATGTGCTTTTAATTGTGAGTGATAAAGATATATCAGTAAACAGAAAACACACACACACACACACACACACACACACACACACACACACACACCCACACACACACACACAAATATATGGGTTAATACCACAAAGAAACTACACTATCTGATAAATACCAGAACACAGCGACATTTTATGAGGTAAAAGAAAAAAGGGGGGAAAGAAACAGATGTGTAAAGAAGAAAGCAGCCAGAATGAAGTTAATTGGATTTGGTTGGATTGGGCTGAAGATTAAACTGCAAGATGTTTGGTATGATGCGCTTTGGAGAGAGAGAGAGAGAGAGAGAGAGAGAGAGAGAGAGAGCGAGAGAGAGAGAGAGAGAGAGAGAGAGTTTGTCTAGCAGCCAACACAGACCATGGCGATGAGCAACGTATGTTCTACAGCAGTGTGGCTACAGAGCTACATTCTTCGACTGCGATATCCACTGTAAGGCTCGTTTTTCGTTTTGGCTTTCAAACGATAATTGGTTTTTATAGCTTCTATTTCCAGCAGCACACGCCCAGGAGCTATAGGAGTTTGCTTTTCTTTCTTCTTTCCTTCTTCTTTCTTTTCTTTCTTCTTTCTTTCTTT
>JADBJO010000258.1:484508-488408 GCA_016801955.1 Conus betulinus | reverse complement strand
TAATCTACCGTATCTCTGCCGCCTGCACTCATCTTATTCCTTGATCCGTATCATCCTCATTATAATCGTGAATCAACTGATAATACTACTATCCTTATCCTCGGACTCCTTCTCCTCAATTAAATTATCATCTGACTCATTTCTCAAACTCGACAGTAGACTAGCACCTCACTTCTCATCACCTCCTTATAATTGCCTACTTCCCCTCATCCTTATCCTCTGATCTTCTCCTCTACCTATCATCCTGCCTACTTCTCTCATTTATCCTCCTGAATTCCTTATCCTCCTCCTTATCCTCTGCCTCAGGTCACATCACAATCCTCCTATCCTCTGCCTCCTTCTCCTAATATAACTCTAGCCCTCTGCCTCCTTCTCCTCCTTCCTTACCTCTACCTTATCCTCTGCCTCCTATCCTCCCTCCTTATCCTCTGCACTCTTCTCCTCCTCCATTTATACCTGCTCCTTCTCCTCTCTCCTTCTCCTCACTCCTATGTCCTCAGTTCCTGCCTCTTGTATCCTGCCTCCTTCTAATACTCCCTTATCCCTCTGGCCTCCTTCTCCTCCTCTCCTCTCATTATCCTCTGCCTCATTCTCCTCCTCCCTTATCCTCTGCCTCCTTCTCCCTCCTCCCTATTCCTCTGCGAAACTATCTCCTCGCCTTATCCTCGGAATCCTTTCCCTCCTCCTTATCCTCTTGCCTCCTTCCTCCCTCCTTATCCTTGCCTCCTTCTCCCTTCTATACCTTATCCTCTGCCTCTTATCCTCCTCTTATCTTCTGCCCTCCTTACTCATCCTCCTTAACCTCTGCCCGCCTTCTCCCTTCATTCTCCTCTGCCTCCTTCTCCTCCTTATCCTAATATCTCTGCCTGCCTCCTTCTCCTCCTCCTTATCCTCTGCCTCTGCTCCTCCTCTACATTATCCTCTCCCTTCTTCTCTATTCTCTCTTTTTTTTGGCCCTCTGCTTCTCTTTTGCTCCTTCCTTCTCCTATTTCCACTCTTTCCAACATCACGTTCCTGCTCCTCTTCCTCTTTGTCCTTCTTCTCCTTAGGTATGCTGTCTACCACCACCACACCCCCTCTTTCCCGAAGCTTTTCGTACGTCTCTAAAAACAGCTGACTATTTTTCAGCCAGTGGGGGAAAAAAAAAAGCATAGGGGTTTGCCACAAAAACAAGGGTTCTGCTATTGTTATCTGAGCTCGTTTGTCGATCGCATTACATCAAAAATACTTTCGAGGTAATAGGGTATAGGAGCTGCTGGGGGAGAGAGAGAGAGAGAGAGAGAGAGGGGGTAAAGGGGTAATGGTTGGTGTGTGTGTGTGTGGGGGGGGGGGGGGGGGGGGTAGAGACAAGAGGGCAGCAAGGTGTGGGGTATATAGGGGCGTAGGGGAGAGGGAAAGAGGTTGGAGAGTCCGCACGGGAGTCAAAGGAAAGGGAGATAATACTGACTGTTGCGCTCTTTCAAAAGGAACCTGCCGTTCTTCAGAACTGGGATGGATGTCTGCCGCCAGCGAGGCTTGCTCAGACCGCAGTCTTTGATCAGGCTGTGGTTTAGTGGCACGGACACGTTCTGGATCCCCCCCCACACCCCCACCCCAACCCCCCCCCCCCGTGCGATGCCGTCAATAGGGCGGAGAACGGAAAAGTACTGTGACACCTCTTAGTCAAACCCTTCCAGAGAGAGAGAGAGAGAGAGAGAGAGAGAGAGAGAGAGAGAGAGAGAGAGAATGCGAAAGTAAAAAAGTTTATTCGATATAGGCCAAGGCCCTTCACTGGAGTGGTGCACATCCAGGAAATATGTTAACAATACTTAAGGCAGCTGGGTGACACTGTAATGTTCACATGAGAGAGAGAGAGAGGAGAGAGAGAGAGAGAGGAGAGAGAGAGAGGAGAGAGAGAGAGAGAGAGAGAGAGAGAAAATTTTATTGTGAACAGAATTGTTTGTTTTGGTTTTCTGGGACTTTTTTTTTTTGCGCCTCTTTGGCCTACATCAGACTGATCCTCGAATGAGATTCCCTTTCCCTTTGAAGAGTGAATGTTTGGAGTTGTTGAAATTTTTTATGAGTCATCGTACAAACAAACAAACAATCAAAAAAAAAAAAAAAAAAGGTGGGGTGGGGGGGATGGGTGGGAGAGGGAGGGGGAAGGAATGTATATAAGGTGCCGTATCCCTCCTTCACCCCCCCACACCCCACGGCTCAGTTTCGGGGGGAAAAAAAGTTTCAAAGCACGTTGTAGAGCGCGTTTTGGACTTCTGGCAATAATCACAGAAAGACGCCAAGAGCTAGTAATATGGGCAATGCGTGGATGTGTACTCCCTTACTCACACCAAGATACGGCGAGAGTTCACTCACCGAACGACCAGTGCCGCTGCTGGTGTTCACTCAGGCTGCCTCCATTCAAACCGTCGCCTCCACTGCACACACTGTCTCCATGCTACCACCACCACCACCACCACGATGACGACGACGATGACAACGACGACTTCTGGTACCGCTGTTTCTGCTAGTTTGGGTGTTGAACATGAAACGAGCAGAAGGTGAAAAAGAAAGAAGAAGAAAAGAAAGAAAAGAAAGAAAGAAAGAAGAAGAAGACGAAGAAGCAAGAGGAAAAGGAGGACGGGCGATGGGGGGGGGGGGGGGGGGGGGGGGGGGGACAGAACTACAACAGCATAGACATCATCATCAACAACAGCAGCAACAGCAGCAGCAACAACAACAACAGCAACAACAAACTCCAATCAAAATACCTGTAGAAACTTTCAGAACAGTGAATTTAACCTTTACTTGAGTCGGCGCCGCCCCCCTTCCCCCCCCCCCCCCCCCCACCCCCTTCACCCTCCTCCCTTCTTACCTTATGGCCGCGATCATTTTTCATAACAAATTCTCTCTCACACACCCAATAGTTGATTACTCTCTCTCTCTCTCTCTCTCTCTCTCTCCGATCTGCACTCGTGTTCTAGCGGTCGCCCGCGTGTATACCTGACCGTCAGTGAACACTTCTCAAGCACAGCGCACAGCGCCGAGATCGCCTGAATGCACAGCCTCCGGGCGTCACTCCACTCCCCCCCCCCCCCTCCCCCTCCCGACTTCACGATGAAAGATTTAAAGTATTTCTTATTTCATATTTTTGCTTCAGATCTCTAGTCACAGAGTTGACGACATCAGGGGACAGGTCCATTGCAGACAAAGAGTTGACGATCTGTTCAAGCCGAGTCACTGTTTGGTTTCAATAGGTAGGAGGAGTGGGAACTGAGTTGCGCTTGGGCAATCTTGTAGAGAGAAAGACGACACTGTGTGCGAGTACGTTTTAAACGGTTGTTGTTGTTGTTGTTGTTGTTGTGTGTGTGTGTGTGTGTGTGTGTGTGTGTGCACGTGCGTGTGTGTGCGTGTGCTTTCGTTTTGTTTTATTTTTTGTTTTGTTTTTAAATGACTTTTTGAATTGAATTTAACGTGGTGACAGCCCTGATATGGCTCTTTTGCGGTCGACAGGGCTATAATTATAAGCAACATTACCTTACCTTACCTTACCGTTTTGTGAACAGGACTTTTCCTTTCTTGGCTTTACGTTTGTGTTCGTCGGTGACAGAATGGCCAGCTGGGGTGGGTTAGAGGAAAGAGCGTGGCACCTTCGTTTTGACCTTTGGTGTCAGAGTTCAGTGACGCATGTGAGTGACTCGGCTTGCTGTCTTCTAATACTGTCAAACTCTCTGACTGAAGTTAGAAAACAAAAAACTGCAGCTAAAAAAAAAAAAGAAGTAGAAATGATGAACAGTACCGGTGCTCTCACGACTGATTTTATGAAAGCTTGTGATGTTATTGATCATAGCATCCTTCCGTGGGGGAACCACAAAACCGCTTGGGGTCGTCACCTTATTTTTCCATTTTTTTGTCTAATATTTC
>JADBJO010000258.1:472008-479508 GCA_016801955.1 Conus betulinus | reverse complement strand
GTCCGGTGCTGTGTCAGTTTGTGTATATGAATTAACAACCAGATGTATATTTTTTTCTTTCAGTTGCGCCGATGTGTGTGTGTGTGTTGTGTGTGTGTGTGTGTGTGTGCCTTTTATTTAATTTTTTCATTCACTTTTTCTTCACGGTGTTGACTTCTGTGTTCGCGTTTGCTTCTTCATCTCACATTTCACAGGTACATCACCGACCTGAAGACTGTGTTGCTCTGTGGCGGGAAAGGACCTAGAGAAAATTCAGAGCACAGAAGTACACGTTATAGAAATAGAGAGTCCAGATGTATACTGCGTGTGCTCGATTATCGGCCAAGCTCTGAGCGCTGTAGAAGAATTCACCCTCTTGTATGCTACGGGTTGCCTACCTGGGTAGTGCCGACCTCAGAGCTTCCTTCGCGTTGTAGCGCAATCTTCCCCCTTGTCATTCAGTCGAATTAATGAGTCGCCAACGTTTTGGCATGCTGTGTGATGGCTTCCATCGGTCTTGTGAGAAAATGGTGTTGCGCCGTAGATTAGTCAGTTGTGGAGTTGCAGCGCCTACTATGGCTGAACAGCCCAATTCCTGAGCGGCAGACTCTGTTGCCGTTGCTGCAGGTGAAGTCTCGGTCTGTTGGTGCTGACGCTGCTCTTTGCTGTCTGCGGCGCCTCTCTCCGGCGCCTCTGGGCCTCTCTCCTCTGCTGTGCTTGTTTGATGCCGGTCTTACTGCTGACTCCAGGTCTGCTGGGTCGAGGCTGCCTGCCCTCAGGTCGCGCTTGCATACATCTTTGTAGCGTAGGGCGGCCGTCCTGTGGGTCTGGTGCCTGTCGCCTGCTCAACCCGCAATATGTCCTTTGGGATGCGATCGTTGTCTATGCGGCTGGCATGGCCAAGCCAGCGCAGGCGTCTCTATGTCAGCATGGCGAACATGCTAGGCATTCCCGCCTGGGCCAGGACGTCCTTGTCGGTGATGCGATCCTGCCAAATGATGCCCAGGATTCTTCTGAGGCAGTGCGGGTGGAAGGCGTTCAGTTTGCATTCTTGTCAGTGCTTCGATTCTGTAGAGAAGAGTGCTCAGCACGCAGGCTTGATACACTTTCATCTTGGTGTTTGACGTTAGCATGGTGTTGTCCCAGACTCTCTACGCCAGACGGGCCATCGCTGTTGCTGTCTTTGCCGATCCGCAGGTTCAGCTCGGGCATCCAGAGAGAGGTTTGCTGGAAGATGGTGGAGCCCAGGTAAGTGAAGTTGAGCACTTCGAGGGTGTGATCGCCGATGGATGCGTGGAGTGCTGCTGATCTCTTGGCCCAAGATGATTGTTTTCTTCCAGATGATAGTGAGGCCAAACTCGGTGCAGGCATCAGCGAAGCAAAGGAACTGATGAGCCGTTGTAGTGCTTCCTCAGTGTGGGCAGTGAGGGCTGCGTCGTCTGCCAAGAGCATCTCCTGATGAGGACCTTCCTCACCTTCGTCTTTGCTCGGAGGCGTGCCAGGTTGAAGAGGCTTCCGTCAGTCCTAGCGTGGAAGATTCGTCTTGAGACTGCCGGAAGGCGTAACGCAGCAGCAGGGAAAAGAAGATGCCGACGAGGGTCGGGGCGAGCACGCACCCTTGTTTTAATACCGCTTTTGATCGGGAAGGGGTCTGAAGATGAACCATCGTACTGGACAGTGCCATTCATGTTGTCAGGGAAAGACGTGATCATCTTCAGGGATAATCCATGTGTAGGAGGATGAAGAGGCCTGTCCTGCTCGAAGTCTCGGTCATGAGTGTCTGTTGGTGCTGACGCAATTCTTTGCTGTCTGCGGCGCCTCTGCTCTTCCCACTGGGCCTCTCTCCTCTGCTGTGCTTGTTTGATGCCTTGGGTCAGGTCGACGAAGGCAGTGAACTAGGGTCTTCTCTGTTCGCGGCACTTCTCTTGTGGCTGCCTCAGGAGGAATATGTCGATCGTCGACCTCGCAGCTCTGAAGCCATACTGTGCCTCTTTGTAAACTCCTTCGGCGAGTAGCTGCAGCCTGCTGAGGACGACGCGGGCGAAGGCTTTGCCAACAATGCTGAGGAGGGATATTCCGCGATAGCGATAGTTATTACATGCTGTGTGTGTACATGTCATCTAAACGTTTTAACTTCTCTTTCAAAAGTTGAAGAGGTGATTTTACGAGTGTGCAAGATCTTTCGCATGCGTTCAAAACCGCGGAACCTCAGTTTATAGTCTCTGCCACAAGGACTTCACAGGTAGTCGAGAAGATAAAACAAAATGAGCTCGAGAAAAAAAAAAAAAAAAAACTTTGCTACCGAAACAACCTGGCGGAGGCTCGAACCCGCGACCTCAGGACCCGAGTCAGGTGTTCTACTAACTGAGCTATTTGGGCCTCGTGTAGTCTTCTGTGTTCATCACTGAATCGTGATCGACGTGCAGTTGCGGAGAGCGGAGGGATTAGTTAACAGCGCTACCAAGCAGTTTTTCGTGTTAGCTGATGATGCCACTTCACAGAGAGCACCACATCGCCGACACGACATCCGCTCGTGCCGCGATGCTGAATAATTTATCTGGCGTTGAGAAATTAACAAGCGTGGGGCACCGGTTCTGGGCGAAAAGCAATTAATCAAGCCCGGGGAAGGCGGGGCCAGGGGAAGGGGGTGCTAATTAGCACCTTGAGGCACGTGCACAGCGCGCGCAAACGCCCGTGCAGGGGGTGGGTGGGGTGCGGGGGGGGGGGAAGAGGAGAGAGCCGCTTCCGGCAATACAAGGACTGGTTCGTTGGTCTTTGGTTTGAATTGAGCTGTCTGTCAATTGTGACGAATGATGTGTGTGTGTGTGTGTGTGTGTGTGTGGTGTGTGTGTGTGTGTGTGTGTGTGTGTGTAACAGGATAAGGATAACAGGATAACAATTTTATTTGTCCAAAAGGTGGAAAATTCATTTTCGACAGCACAGCAACCATATACCAGGACAACACACACCACACACACACACACACACACACACACACACACACACACACACACACACACACACACACACACACGTGTGTGTGTGTGTGTGTGTGTGTGTGTGTGTGTGTGTGTGTGTGTGTCTTTTCACATGCGTGCGTACGATTGTGTATTGTAAATGTATGTCATGTGTGTGTGTGGTAAATGGGGGGGTGGGGGTGTGTGTGTGTGTGTGTGTGTGTGTGTGTGGTGAAAGAGAGCGCATGAGAGACAGACAGGAGGGTTCTGGGCATTTGTGTGTATGACAGAGAGAGAGAGAGCATGACATTCTGCAGACGCAACAGACTTGACCGTGACTGCCTTCAAAACTTGAAGAGACTGCCTTCAAAATGGCACTCTTAAGCTATGAAAAATGAATGAAGAGGATGTTTGGTCAGAAAGCTACGTCTCCAGTTTTGCAGGGGGAGGGGGGGGGGCTTAAATTTGCTCTATCGATTGCGGGGAAGTGGAGGAAAGGGAGGGTGTTCTTTCGGAGCGGCGGTAACGTTCACAGCTCACGATACTTAGAAGATAACACAAGTGAAATTTAGGGCAAAAGTAGTACTGACATCGATCTGACAGCTAGTTTTAAAAAAGAATTCCAAGCTCAGGCAGCAGAAGTGAGGTCACAGCATCAATTAAGAGAGGTGAGGTCACAATGTCAATTAAGAGAGGTGAGGTCACAGCATCAATTAAGAGAGGTGAGGTCACAGCATCAATTAAGAGAGGTGAGGTCACAGCATCATTAAGAGAGGTGAAGTCACACAGCATCAAGAGGTGAGGTCACAGCATCAATTAAGAGAGGTGAGGTCACAGCATCAATTAAGAGAGGTGAGGTCACAGCATCAATTTAGAGAGGTGAGGTCACAGCATCAATTAAGAGAGGTGAGTCACAGCATCAATTAAGAGAGGTGAGGTCACAGCATCAATTAAGAGAGGTGAAGTCACAGCATCAATTAAGAGAGGTGAGTCACAGCATCAATTAAGAGAAGTGAGGTCACAGCATCAATTAAGAGAGGTAAGTCACAGCATCAATTAAGAGAGGTGAGGTCACAGCATCAATTAAGAGGGTGAGATCACAGCATCAATTAAGAGAGGTGAGGTCACAGCATCAATTAAGAGGTGAGGTGAAGTCACAGCATCAATTAAGAGAGGTGAAGTCACAGCATCAATTAAGAGAGGTGAGAGGTCACAGCATCAATTAAGAGAGGTGAGGTCACAGCATCAATTAAGAGAGGTGAAGTCACAGCATCAATTAAGAGAGGTGAAGTCACAGCATCAATTAAGAGGATGAGGTCACAGCATCAATTAAGAGAGGTGAGGTCACAGCATCAATTAAGAGAGGTGAAGTCACAGCATCAATTCAGAGCTGAGGTCACAATGTCAATTAAGAGAGGTGAAGTCACAGCATCAGAGGTGAGGTCACAATGTCAATTAAGAGAGTGAGGTCACAGCATCAATTAAGAGAGGTGAAGTCACAGCATCAATTAAAAGAGGTGAGGTCACAATGTCAATTAAGAGAGGTGAGGTCACAGCATCAATTAAGAGAGGTGAGGTCACAGCATCAATTAAGAGAGGTGAGGTCACAGCATCAATTAAGAGAGGTGAGGTCACAGCATCAATTAAGAGAGGTGAGGTCACAGCATCAATTAAGAGAGGTGAGGTCACAGCATCAATTAAGAGAGGTGAGGTCACAGCATCAATTAAGAGAGGTGAGGTCACAGCATCAAATTAAGAGAGGTGAGGTCACAGCACAGCATCAATTAAGAGAGGTGAGGTCACAGCATCAATTAAGAGAGGTGAGGTCACAGCATCAATTAAGAGAGGTGAAGTCACAGCATCAATTAAGAGAGGTGAGGTCACAGCATCAATTAAGAGAGGTGAGTCACAGCATCAATTAAGAGAGGTGAGGTCACAGCATCAATTAAGAGAGGTGAGGTCACAGCATCAATTAAGAGAGGTGAAGTCACAGCATCAATTAAGAGAGGTGAGGTCACAGCATCAATTAAGAGAGGTGAGGTCACAGCATCAATTAAGAGAGGTGAGGTCACAGCATCAATTAAGAGGATGAGGTCACAGCATCAATTAAGAGAGGTGAGGTCACAGCATCAATTAAGAGAGGTGAAGTCACAGCATCAATTAAGAGAGATGAGGTCACAGCATCAATTAAGAGAGGTGAGGTCACAGCATCAATTAAGAGAGAGGTGAAGTCACAGCATCAATTAAGAGAGGTGAGGTCACAGCATCATCAATTAAGAGAGGTGAAGTCACAGCATCAATTAAGAGAGGTGAGGTCACAGCATCAATTAAGAGAGGTAAGGTCACAGCATCAATTTAAGAGGTGAGGTCACAGCATCAATTAAGAGAGGTGAGGTCACAGCATCAATTAAGAGAGGTGAGGTCACAGCATCAATTAAGAGAGGTGAGGTCACAGCATCAATTAAGAGAGGTGAAGTCACAGCATCAATTAAGAGAGGTGAGGTCACAGCATCAATTAAGAGGACGAGGTCACAGCATAAAATAAGAGAGGTGAGGTCACAGCATCAATTAAGAGAGGTGAGGTCACAGCATCAATTAAGAGGGTGAGGTCACAGCATCAATTAAGAGGATGAGGTCACAGCATCAATTAAGAGGTGAGGTCACAGCATCTACTTACTCAGGTCTGTCGTAAGCAACCAGTAAGAGAGAGTCACAGATGAAGACATGTGGGGCAGGGGTCAGGTGTCAAGGTGAGTGACAGGGGTCAGGGGTAAAGGTCAATGACACATAGGTCAGAGTGTTGAAGTCAATGAACAGAGAAAAAAAGGTGTAGTACAGCATCAGTTAACACAGATCACATCTAAACATCAACGCAAGAGAGTTGAGGTATTGCATCAAGAACAGTGAGTCACGTCATGAGCTGAGCAAAATAAGTCAAAGCTGGCTGAGTGTGAGGATCCCCAAACAACAGTTACTTTGAGATGAGAGAGAGAAGAGAGAGAGAGAGAGAGTCAGCTCAGAACTCACAACGTCAATTAAGAAAGTCTATTCAATTAAGGATTGAGATTTCAATATGATGTATTTTACAGCATCAATTGTGAGCGGTAAAGATACATCAGTAATTACAGAGAAAATACTGACTGACTGAAACAAGTAAATTGTGAGATTAACTCAAGGTTGTACTGACACAGAGAAAATGCACACACACGCAATTAAGAGAGGTGAAGTCACAGCATCAATTGCAAGACGTGGCACGTCACGCATCACGCAGACGCACGCAGTCACGCATCACGCAGAGGTGAAGTCACAGCACACAACACACACAGGTGAAGTCACACACACAATTAGGAGAGGTGAACACACACACACAATTAAGACAGGTGAAGTCACACACACACGAGGTCACAATGTCAAATATGTGGTTTAATTTCACAGCAAAGAAACTAAGAGAGGTTCTGATAAATACCAGAACAAGCGACATTTTTATGCAGGTAAAAGAAAAAAGGGGGGAAAGCATCTACAGATCAGTAAGAAGAAAACCAGCCAGAAGAAGTTACTTGGATTGGGTTGGATTGGGCTGAAGATTAAACTGCAAGATGTTTGGTATGATGCGCTTTGAGAGAGAGAGAGAGAGAGGAGAGAGAGGAGAGAGAGAGAGAGAGAGAAATGCTTTATTTATTTTTCTTTAGTTTAGAGGGGCCATGGTCACAGTGGTTAGATCACCGGGCTGACAGAGTTGCTGGTGTTGAGTTCGAACTGAGTCATGGAATCGCATTCTTACGACTTTGAAAACGCTCTCTGTCCACCCAGCAGAAGGATCCCCTTGGTCATTCGGCTCATGGAAACTTAAGGCGGCAGAGAGAGAGAGAGAGAGAGAGAGAGAGAGAGAGAGAGAGAGAGAGAGACAGACAGACAGACAGACAGACAGACATAGACAGAGACAGAATTCAAAGACAGTATTGTTGTCCATTTAGCACTTAAGCCCTTTAGACAAGGCGGCATGCTTAAACATTTGTCAGTAAAAATCAATCCCTCCCTTCTCCCTCCCCCCCCCCCCCCCCCCTCGCCCACAACTCAGTAAGACAGTTTCCTCCCTCCTTCCTTTGCAGGAGAAACGTTCAGAAATCTGTTCAAGCCAAATGTTTTTGCACAGTTCCGATGAGGTCACATCTTTCTCAAGACCCCGAAACGTTCGGCTGCGCAAGTCAAAATTGGTTCAATCTGTGTGTTCAATGTGTTTCAGGAATAACTGTCAATATGCTGTATTCAACCTGCTTAGTGACTTTAATATCTCAATGACAACCCCCACCCCCACCCCACCCCCACCTTTTTTTTTTTCTTCCTTTCTGCAAACCTCAGACAAAGCAATAGTAATAATCAATTTTGCTGTAAAATGTATTCCAATATGTTTATATTAATTTGAAGAGAGAGAGAGAGAGACAGAGAGAGAGAGAGAGAGAGAGAGAATGTGATATATATATGTATATATATATATATATATATATATATAGATATAGAGAGAGAGAGAGAGAGAGAGAGAGAGAGAGAGAGATGGACTCTATCG
>JADBJO010000258.1:444508-457008 GCA_016801955.1 Conus betulinus | reverse complement strand
TTGTAAGAAGGCATGGAGATGCGCTTACATCCACCATTTGCACTTATTCATACAATATTCATGCACACAGCAAAAAGAAAATACACAATGGCAAACGCACCTACATGCATAAACTGCCTCACTGGACTAGTTGTGGAGGAATTTAGGAGAGACCTAGTCATCTACAGAAGAGAATACGCTTTTTTGAAGAGAGATAGTTTTGAGCTCAGATTTAAAAGAAGAAAGAGTAGGCTGATTACGAAGGTCTTCAGGGAGGGAGTTCCAAATAGAAGGTGCTCTAAAACTGAAGGCTCTTTCGCCAACAGATTTCAGAGAACGCTTAGGGATTTTCAAAAGTTTTGGTGAAGAAGAGCGAAGGGTACGAGAGCTTTGGTAACTGCCACCTGATGAATGCACGGATGCAGTCACACGGAAGGCGTGTGGTTTGCTGGTGACGTCTCAGTCGTTCTTATCAAAGTAATAATTATTATTGTCAGTCAGTCGGAACGGACTCTTTACTCTGGTCAATAGCCACACTGCTTCATATAGTATTCTGCTATTACAGCCATAACACGTTCAACGAAGCGACGCGCGCGCGCGCATTCTCTCTCTCTCTCTCTCTCTCTCTCTCTCTCTCTCTCTCTCTCTCTCTCTCTCTCTCTCACGGAAGCCAATCCTGCGGTCAGTGCATCGAAAATGCGCTTTTTTTGTATTGTGTATTAACAAAAGAAAAAAAGAAAGAAATTAAAAAGTTTTCTTTTTAACTGTGTGTGTTTATTTGTATTTTGGTGATATAAAAAATATCAACTCTGCAATCTATTTCACTCGTCTTGTCATAATCTAACTTACAATGGCTAACACACACACACACACACACACACACACACACACACACTGTTCGTTTTGGATAGACACTATTTCAATACATTGCCGGTAGGTCCAAGCAGAAAATAATGTTTCTGTGTTCTTCATTTTGCAAGTGCTTTACTCCCCTCACTCAGCAAGACACCTTCCACTCACTCCATTCCGCAACCCTAGTGACGGAAGTAAACTTAACTAACGCCTGTCAAAACAGCTCTGTGCGCAAGTGCCCCAGAGGGCGTACCTGCCACGCTTGACTAGCCATCCTGCCACGGTCCCTGAACTCACACGAGCGCACACAAACACACATACATACACACGGCGCAACGTGAACGCACTCCATCGCACACCTCTCTCCCTCCCTCACGCCTTCCACCCCCACCCCCCGCCCCCTCCTCTCCCCATTCCCCTTCCCTGCACACGCTTTCCCCCTCTCCCTCCGTCCCCGATGGTCTATGCCACCTCACTCCCTCCTTTCCACTTGAAAAAAAAAAAAAAAAAAACACCTGCACACAGCGTACAAAATCCAGGGTCGTTTCGTTTCGAAATAAAGGTTTTCAGAGATCATTTAATTACTTCCCTTTTGTTCCCTTATATACATTGCGAGACCAATAGATCTCGTCAACTGAGAGAGGGAGAGAGAGAGAGAGAGGGGGGGGGTAGGAGAGAGAGAGAGAGAGAGAGAGAGAGAGAGAGAGAGAGAGAGAGAGAGAGGTGCGGGCCGTTTGATCCTCGTTTACAGTTATATTTTAAGGGTGATTATGATTTGCAAAGTGGTTAACCTAAAAAGTGGTTGATCAATAAAAGACCTACGAAGTTGTTGTAACCTGTGAAAGATCTACAGCGTGGTTAGCCTGTGAATTTGTAGTTCCCTGGGCGATTAGAAAACTGAAACCGAAACTGAAACTTGAGGTTTAAAGCATGTAAAATGCTAGACGAAAGAAAAAAAAAAAAACAACCAAACCACCCAACCAGCCAATCAACCAGACAAACGAAGCGATCTTGGTCCTTGTTGTTTCTCACTTACGAATATCGTTCTTGTTGGTAGTTCGTTCGTTTCTTCTCTCTTCTTTTCTTTTTTTTTTTTTAATCATTGTTTGTTTGAAATGGAGTGTAAATGAAAACGACGAACAAAACACAACAACAACAACAACAACAAGAGAAAAACAAAACGGTCGCAAACGACCAGAAAAAAATGCAGGTGTGATAATAATAATCCTTCAGAGTAAACACCAAACAGCAGGCCTTCCAATGTTTTCAAGGGATATAACTACACAGTGAACTCAGGAATTCTTGGACCGAAATAGCTCAGTTGGTACAGCACCCGACTCGTAATTATAGTGATCCTGGGGATTCCGGTTCGAGTCTCCGCCGGGTCGTTTCAGTACAGGTGGATTTTTTTTTCCCGTCAGGGTTAAGATTGGTTCTGACTTCATTACCAAAAAGTTCTTCAAATGAGACATCTCTCCCGAAATTCCATGAGTGAATTCACGCGTAACATGCTGCAGACACGTAAAATCCCATTGCCACGGATAGATGATATAGCACGTAAAGGAAAAATCGAAAGAATGAAGGAAGAAAACTGAGTGACTGATATTGACTGAATGACCCGGGAAACGACTGAATGAAGCGCCGGCAGGCAGCTCTTCAGTTGGTTCTACCTAGGTAAACAGCCAGTTGTGTAAACGAGAACTTGTAAACCGCTTAGAAGTTGGTCTCTAAGTGAGGATAAGTGCTAATATAAGTACTTTTAATAATAATATTAAATCTCATAGATTTTATCATTATTTATTCATATGTCCTCCCGTAAAGCAGCAAAAAAAAAAAAAAAAGAAAAAAAAAAAGAAAAAAAAAAAATTTCGGGAAAGTCGTGAAGTCCAAATATTTCGGGGTAGGTGTGAAGTCCAACATGCTGAGGGAGGGAGGGAGGGGAGTAAAGAAGGAAGAGAGCAGGGAGGCAACCCACCGTGACAGTTTCCTGTTCCTCGCCGCTTCCTTCATACTACAGTGATGTCTGGCCCGTCTTCCGTGTCCTGCAAACCCCACCCACCCATCCACCCCCTGCCTCCTTCACTCCACCCCCCACCCCTACCCCCGCCCCCTTCCTTTCGCCCTTTTACACCCTATCTGTCTATCTGCCCGTCTGTGCGTCTGTTCTCTCTCAGCAATTCGTCTCAGTGTGTGTGTGTGTGTGTGTGTGTGTGTGTGTGTGTGCAGCGCGCGCGCGCGCGCGCGCGTACGTGTGCTTTAGCGCGTACGCGTGCTTCTGCGTGCGAGAGTACATTATACGTGTATTACAAAGTTCTTTTATTGCCTCCCCCCCTCCATACCCCTTCACCCCCCCCCCCCTCCCCCATCTCCCACCCCGTCCTCCTCTCCTCTCTATTTCCCATCCTTCGTGGTCCTGAAGTATTGTGTAGAGGGAACCACGAGGATATTTTGTATGGCGTGATTGTCTGGTTCGTTAGCGCGTTAAGGCCATCCGCAGACGAAGGAGATATTTACCGCGTTGAGACAGTTTTTAAACATACCATACTCCGCACACGTTGCCAGCCACACCAAGACACACTGCTCAGGCATTCTCATACCTGAACTTTCATCTCTATTTCCGCGCGCGCTCTCTGCACGTTTCAAACGAGGAAGTCATTTTGAAATCAGTACAAAAATACAACTTTGGCAGAGGGTCAGACGTTAGCAGTAAGATAATGATGCTTTAATACTAACGTGGATACCTGCCCATAAACCTGGGAATTCAAACTAGCTGACATATTATGTGTACCTTTGTCAATCATCGCTGTACGGGAAAAGCCTATTTGTACGTCGTTTTATACACACTCACACTCTTACAAGATATGTTTTTTCCACAATTTCAGCCGATTTGAGGTAGTCGCTTGCGCCTCCAACTTCAGTCAGTCTCTTCAGTCCTCAGCATATTTGATCTGAACCAGTGAAGACCATTTGTGATCGAATTTATTACCGAATCGACGTCAGTTAACCAATCGCCATTTCGGAAGGGAAGTAAGCCTCGCATGAGTTATCTATTCCTGTTCCGGGAAAGCTGTTTTGATTGGACAAGTGCGGGCAATATAAGTAGGGGAAGATAACTCGCGTCAATTCGCTAAGAGTGTGGCATAGCAGCGGACGCCGTAGGAGAGGTGGCAGATCTCCTTCTTTGAAGGACACTGATGTGAGAGGTCAGTGTCAGGTGGCGCAGCGATCCTCCCAGCCATATGGGTGACGGCGGGTCTAGCCTGTGTCGCCGGGGACGGCTCCTGGAGATGTGGGGCGATCGGCGATGAAACGCTACCTGACTACGATTACCGTGGCCTAGGATATCGTGTTTCTGAGTCAGGCAACATGGGGGCCACTCCTTATGGGTTGGGCTGAAAAATTGCCCTCTCGGCCGTAGTCTGCGTGTACCCCGCCGGATTTTAAGGACTCGTGCAGAGCTCCAGCGACTTTCTTGAGGCGGCCTCACGCGGCACAGGACGATCGCCACCCGAGGATGAAGAAGGCCGCCTGGTGGTCCTGAAGACAGCGTTTTTGGTTGGGGAAAAGAAGCCAAATACATCGACGCCCATCTTCGGCCGACCAACAGCCGAATTTGAACAAAAGTTCAAAAGGAACCAGAGCTCTGAGAGAGACACACGACGAGCTCGCCCACTACTGCCCAGCTACGGCAGTTGCCACAGAAGATGCAGACCGATGTCTGCAAGTGTACCTTGTCCTTAAGGGCCTCAGGCCAATAGGACGTTCAACTCACCCATCAAGTCAAGACCCGAACAGAACACAGGTCTAATCTGCCAGCTATCCGCTGGCAATGCCGTAGCGGACAGGTGCGGCCATTGCTTGAAACACGCCATGGCTCGATCCGTCAAGCCCGCGAAACTTGCTGTACTACGTCCGGGGCTTCGTGACGTTGCAGGCGCAGACAGGACCGAGCAGTGACGCGTGTCGCGCGTGCCGTCACTCAGCCACGTGACTGTGACGTCAAACGCTCGGGCGGACAGCTCTCCGGTGTGCCCTCGGGCATCGATGGGAATCTTCTTGGCAACGAAAAAAGCGAATCTGCTCATCGGGATGGGCAAATTCCTGGCTGGATTAGATTAAAAAAGAAGAAGAAGAAGAAGAAGAAGAAATACATATATGCATGCCATCAACCCCGCCCCCCCCCCCCCCCCCCCCAGTATTTGGGCTCATCTTCCGCATTCCAAGAATGACATTATTCCAATTAGACCCCCCTACTCCCCACCCCGCCGCCCTCCTCTTCGGGCTGGAGCACAATTTTTCCTACTGTAGCTATCTTCCCAAACCTGGCTTCCTGAATACAGCCATTCACAACCAAAGGGAAAGGGTTAAAAGGCGCACTGTTCCCTGCCTCGTTTCACATATCCTTGCAAATCAATCAAACTGAGGTTATCTGTGTTTATTACCGTTCGTCCAGCTGTATGATTGACCATATGGAAAAGGCTGTGCCAGTCTTGAAAATAAATGTTGATTTATATTTTGTTCGTTTTTCTTCAGTTGTTGTTTCTGTGTAGATGTGTCAGGTATAAGGTATATATAGGCAAGCTCGGAACATCCTTTTTTTTTTTTTTTTTGGGGGGGGGGGGGGGGGGGGGGGGATGTCTGTTCTTGTTTGTTGTGTGCTCTGTGTTGTCATATCTGCCAGGCGATTTCGTGTCCAAAGCAGCATTCGCTTGGAGTTACGGGCCTGTAATTATTTCATCATGGGAGCGAGAGTTACCGTACTTGTTTCTTAGTGAGTGTTAAAAGTTTCGATTTCTGTTTTGTATGTGATTAACACTAACGCAGGTCACATGAGGGTGAATCAGTCGTTGAATGTTGATCTTTTGTTCCCCGTCGGCATTTTCTGATAATATTCTCTGTTCTCAGCTTTCGGCGAAATAAGTTGCTTTTGCCAGAGCAAGTCAGCAATTTCTTCGCATCTAATGAACAAGATCAGCGATGATTTTATAATCATGAAGTAACTCCGGCACCTGAACTATTCGAACACCAGTTATTTGACGACTGAACTATTCGAACACCAGTTATTTGACAACTCAACTATTCGAACACCAGTTATTTGACAACTCAACTATTCGAACACGAGTTATTTGACAACTGAACTATTCGAACACCAGTTATTTGACAACTGAACTATTCGAACACCAGATATTTGAAAGCTGCGCGATACTAGAAAGCATGGAGGCGTTCGAGGGGGGGGGGGGGGGGGGGGGGGGGGGGGGGGGTATTTTTTAACATTTTTTTTTATTCACACAATGTGTAGAAGATCATAAGAATTATATAAAGGTTTAGTACGGTCAAAAGATCAACAAGAAGCTTCGTTTTTTCCTGGTCGATAAACCAATTGCTTTTTGAGAGAGAGAGAGAGAGAGAGAGAGAGAGCAGAGCGAGATTTTGAGAGAGAGAGAGAGAGAGAGAGAGAGAGAGGGAGAGAGGGAGGGGGGAGATGGGAAGGGGAAATTAGAAGGGGAGGAGAGGGTAGAGAGGTACATTGAAAAGAAACATGATTATTACATCCATATTAACCTGTAGCCGAAATGGCAAGATTACGAGAGAGAGAGAGAGAGAGAGAGAGAGAGAGAGAAGAGAGAGAGAGAGAGAGAGAGAGAGAGGGAAATTAGAAGTGGAGGAGAGGGGTACAGAGGGATTGTGGTGGTGGTGCTGAGCATAACAGTTGTTAATATGATGGCAGACACGACTAAGACATAAATTGATGCTACCGTCTCAATTGCATTCGTAGCTCCGAACGATGCGTCAAATGATGGCGCTTATCAATAGAGACAAACAGCAACGACAACGATAACAACAACAACGGCCAACCAAACAAAAAGCACACACAACAACAACAACAAAAACAACAACAAACAGCAAGACAAATGACAAGCATAGAATGGGCAGAAACCTTACCATGAAGAAATAAAACAAAACAACACAGAACAGTACTTCCTAACACCTAGATTTTTTCTCTGAACCATTCACCAGAAACATAATTCAAAGTGAATGAAATTTTTTTTTTTAAAGTGCCTGTCTGCTCTGTTCTGTCTGTCTGTCTGTCTGTCTGTCTCTCTCTCTCTCACACTCTCACACACACACACACACACACACACACACACACACACACACACACACACACACCTCTATCTGTGTTGTTGCTCGTCTTCTCTTACACTCCTTCTTTCCCTTCTCCTCTCCTCTCCTCCCTACATCTTTCCCTCGCTACCGTCCCTCTCTCTCCCTCCTGCCAGCCCTCGTTTCCCCCCCCCCCCCCCCCCTCCCCCCCTGTCTCTCCCCTCCTCCTCCCCCTCCTTTGTTCTCATCCCCTCTTTCTTTCCATCTCTATCCCTTTTCTGTCTGCCTGCCTGCCTGCCTGTCTGTCTGTCTCTCTCTCTCTCTCTCTGTCTCTCTCTCTCCTCTCTCTCTCTCTCAGTTGACGAGATCCATTGCTCTCTCACACGAGATCCATTCCTACACACACACACACACACACACACACACACACACACACACACACACACACACACACGCGCGCGCGCGCGCGCATTGTATCTGTCTGCCTATCTGTCTGTCTGTTCTCTGTTTTTCTCTCTCTTTCTTATGCCTGTCTGTCCTGTCTGTCTCTGTGTGTCTGCGTCTGTCAGTCAGTCTGTCTGTTTGCCGTCTTCTCTCTGTTTCTCCCTTTCCCACTCGCGTGCGTGCGTACGTACGTACGAGGGTGCGCGCGCGCTCACGCGCCGCGTATGTTCTCTCTCTCTCTCTCTCTCTCTCTCTCTCTCTCTCTCTCTCTCCCCCCTTCCCCACCCTTTCTTGCTCTTCCTCCACTCCTTTCGCCATTGAAACGAAGAGGACAAAGAGCAGGCCGTCAGATCCCAATGATTCATTTCGACCCCCCCGGACAAGAAGATGGAAAATGTCAGCCATAATAAGGTAAACAGATACTCCAAGTGGCGTTCATATCGATACGCTCGTATCACAGCGCTAAGGCGTGGTATACGTTATTATCTGCTCTCGGGTTTAATAGACCGCAACCGAGAAACTCCCCCAGCGAAAACACCCTCTTCCTTCATAATACACACGCCCGTATGCATCGCACTCACTGACTCGCTCGCACGCACGCACACACGCACAGACGTCATGCGCACGCCAGTGCATATACACTCTTACTCGACATACTTCTCTGTCGGACTTATTTCGTACTCGTGTCCGTGCATATGTACCCACCTACAAACTTTTTTTTTTTTTTTTTAGCCGACCTCCTGGACTTCACACGCATATGCATGCTCATACAGGCACAAGCGAGACTACACGCGCTCCCGCACACACACACACACACACCCACACACACACACACACACACACACACACACACACACACACACACATATATATATATATATATATATATATATATATATATATATATATATATATATATATATATATATATATATATATATATATATATATATAAAACACCCAAAGGTGCTGGGGAGGACCCAGAGAAGCACTGTCTTCACCTGCCTTTTGAGCAGTCCTGTACCACCCTTGGAGGCCTGCGCTGTGTTGACGATGGGTACAGGCACGCGCAGGACACTCCATTAAGATATCAAGGGACATAACTGCTCCTGAACAGAGGTAAATCAGACTACAGGATGCAAACTCTTAACAGCCTTAAAGTAGCATCCCAATGGGTGTACCAGCCCGTCTTTCATGACTGCAGAGCCCACCGGCGAAAAACACCACCCTCGAGCTGCCGAGCACACCCCACAGACCCAACCACCCCTGTCCAAGGACAGATGAAGACAGTGCCACTCCAGACACAGCCAAGCTTTCGCCATATGGTCTTATGTGCCCTCATAATACACACACACACACACACACACACACACACCTTCTCCCCGAACCTCCTCTTCTCCTCTCCCCACCGAACACATCTCCCCATCCATCACGACGACGACCACCACCACCCCCCCCCCCCCCCCCCCCCCCCCCCCCACACACACACACACACTCCCCTTCCTAACCATAGGGATGCCATGCAGCTAAAGTGGCGTTCATCACTAATCGTTCCGGCAATTTACCTGCTGCCCGTGCTAGCCTCGCGTGGGAGTGGGGATGGGGGGAGTTTGGGGGAGTGGGGATGGGGGGGGGGGGGGACAGAGAGCGTGGGGGGGGGGGGGGTATGGCACGAAAATGATCATATCAGATCGCCTGTGAATCTGTGAATGAAGTCAGACGTCCTCTGCAACCCGCCCCCTTCCCTCCCCCCCCCCCCCTCACACACACACACACACACACACTCTCCTCCTCCTCCCCTACCTTCCATCCTGTCTCGCCGCTCACTTACGTGTGCCTTTCCTCCTCCTCTCTCCCCCCCCCCCCCCCCCCCCCCTCCCTCTCCCCGCCTTGTCTCATTCCCCACCAACCCCCATTCCCCCAGGGCTTTTCTCGGGGGAGGAAGGGGGGGGGGGGGGGACTCACACACTCCGAAGCTCAAGAAGTTATCCTTCGCCCTTGCTCAACTTGTCACTGCGTTGAAGACTAGACGGGTAGATAGAGAGAGAGAGAGAGAGAGAGAGAGAGAGAGAGAGAGAGAGAAGACGAAGAGAAGCGGAGGAGGGGTGGAGGGGAGGGGTGAGGGAAGGGATGAGGGTGAGGGTAGGGGGAAGAGGTAGAGAAGAAAAGACTAAACATCGAGAGAGAGAGAGAGAGAGAGAGAGAGAGAGAGAGAAGAAACTCTGGGAAATAATTTTATGCGAAAACGACTACCCTATCCACATTTGAGAACACGAGTACATGAAAGAATGATAACGGTCAACAGGTATAAAACAAATTATATACGTTTTGACCAACAACAACAAAAATTCGACCAAACTTTCTGTGTGGTCTGCGGCACCTAAACATAAACTTAAGATTAGTATGCTCTTGCTTTGGGTTTTATTCATTTATTGATTCATTCATTTTTCATTGATTTATTCATTTTTTTTATTTACTTACTTACTTACTTACTTACTTACTTACTTACTGATTCATTTATCTATTTACTTATTTACTTTTTTTTTTTTTAACTCAGAGACCATTGAATATATACTCATGCTTAGTGCCGGGGGGGGGGGGGGGGGGGGGGGGGGGGGGGGGGGGGTTGGGGGGGGGGTCCGTCCTCCAACCGATTTTTCTCCCTTTTTTTTTTTTTTGGGGGGGGGGGGTGTTTTTGTTTTTGAATAGTGGGCCTCCATCCTCCATATTTTCTCCCCCAGTGTCATTTTTCTTTTCTTCTCAAACAATTCATACTCACCACGCATTGTCTTTTTTTTTTTTTGAACAGATGAAAATTCACTTGCTGGTTTTATGATGTTTCAGCGTTGAATACTAAAAATCTGGCTTTATTCATGTACTAATAACGTGTGGTGCTCTGACACTTTATAATTCTATGTTTGCTGCATGATATACTTCTAATTAAATGAAAGACATACTCGCACCTCCTTCCCATCCCTCATCCATCCCGCCTTGGGGAAGTTAGCCTAAGAGCTGGGATGGCGACTATCTTGAAGTCCCCCTTCGACCCTTCAAAACGTTCTTAACTGAACAACGCGTTGTTCACAAGAACCGCGCGAACCAACGACGAGCCACGGTTTCTGTGGCAACTGAAGTCCATCTCCACGATCTAGTTGGCAGGGTGACGACGAATTAGAAACCCTTCATTGAAGACTGAATGACTTTCCGCCTCAAGGTAGGGGGATTACAGCCTGCTACACTGCTCGCGGAGATAGAATCTTAGATCATCTGCTTTGGACAGGCTGTGGACACGAGTGTAGAAACCTCTTTGTCCGAAGTTTCACTGATTTGATTTCAGAGAATTTTGAATATTTTGGCCGTACTGAATGAAAATGTGTATTTACGAGTGGAGAATGAAATTTCGGTCAACCAATCACAAACTTGATTTCCATCACAGGACAGTTCACATTTGTTTCAAAACTGATTTCCATGACAGGATAGCGTTCGGATTGTGACATCGCTTTGAGCGAACCTAAACAGTCGCCAGAACATACTGAGCTATGTCCATTTTCTCCGCGAATCTTGATTCCCGAACTTCACCAATCTGGGATTACGAACAAAAAACAAAAAAACGAAAAAACAAACAAAAACAACAACCCCCCCCCCCAAAAAAAAAAAAAAAACAAACAACAAAAAAAAAAAAAACAAAAAAAAAAAACTGGGCAACGAGGAACAGGGTTGGAGATCTAAGAGCTTAATTGAAGACGGTTTCATTAAACTCCGAAAAACAAAAACAAATAAAAAAAAAACAAACAAACAAACAAAAACCAGCAACAGAAGCCCCATTAATTGGCGGACAAAACTTCACCGAAGCTTTTCTAGACGGGATGTCATAATAGTCATCGTTTTAATATTGTTAGCTTGGAATCCCAGTCCCGTGTTAAGCAACCGTTCAATTTCAGAAAGATAAATACAGGAAATACTCTCATCTCCCACCTCTCCTCTCCGAAAGACCGCTCCACGCTCCCCCCCCCCCCCCCCCCCCCCAAGTCATGTACATTCCCTTTCAAGCCATGTACATTCACGATAACTTTAGAAAGCAACCATGACATTGATAACTTTCAAAGCTTCAAAGCATGAAGAAAGTAACGATAGAAAGCATGTATCTGCCTGTTTTTCTCTATATCAAATCATTTTGGAGTAAGGTTATTTTTCCTAGCCCCCCAAGATCTTTTTTGCGTGGAAAAGGTGTATATTATATCTGTCCTTTTAAATCGAGTAAGACTTCAGATTTCCGATGAAGAACTAGATACAGCTGCGCATCAAACAGTTTAAAGAAAACATTCCATATCACAAAAAACTACACATAGTTTCATTATCTCCATAACTTTGCGTTTCACTGTATTTGCAAACTTAGATACGACTTTTCCGATCATAATCTACTTCGCAAAAATAATTCGTATACATTTGTAGCTGTTTCTCTCCCCTGTAGACCTTTTCCAAAATATATCGAAAGCTCACATTTCTGCAAACATCATGAATAATTTGCAGTTACTGGAAATCAGTTATTAAAGGAGGCGGGGGGGGGGGGGGGGGGGGATGTCTGAAGCCGATGGAGTGGGAAAGGGGATAGAGATAAAAAGAAAGAGCGCACTTTGCACAATTTTTTGGAATCCATTGCAGGCATTTTGGGGCTGTGTGAAAGGTGGCCATTCCAGAAAGTTTTATTTTCTCTTTAGATGTGCTCTGTGTCCTTTCTCAAGATTGTCTTATCTTCATATTACGAGAGAGAGAGAGAGAGAGAGAGAGAGAGAGAGAGAGAGAGAGAGAGAGAGAGAGAGAGAGAGAGAGAGAGAGAAAAGCAGCAAGCAGCAAGAACCGAAAAAAAAAATCCATACTAAAGAAACAAATTGGCCGGCGGACATGTCGCATTAATGGAGCTGTGAAGCCCACCATCACCATTAAGCTAGGCTCATTAAACGAACATCCATGGACATTCCCACCACTACAAAGTGCGAGAGAGGTGTCCACGCCAAGGGAAGACTGGAAGGAAGTGGAAGTCAAGGCGGCACGGCGGCAGCATCTGTTGACAGCGCTAGATAAATGGAGACATCAAACCGAACATGTTCCATGTTAAGCAA
>JADBJO010000258.1:432008-437008 GCA_016801955.1 Conus betulinus | reverse complement strand
TAGTGCTACTCCTGTCTGTGTCTCCCCATAGACATCTATAGTGCTACTCCTGTCCGTGTCTCCCCATAGACATCTATAAAGCTACTCCTGTCTGTCTCCCCATAGTATTCCTATAGCGCTACTCCTGTCTGTGTCTCCCCATATAACATCTATAGTGCTACTCCTGTCTGTCTCTCCCCATAGTAGACACCTGTAGTGCTACTCTTGTCTGTGCCTCCCCAAAGGCATCCATAGTGCTACTCCTTGTCTGTGTCTCCCCACAGACATCTATAGTGCTACTCTTGTCTGTGTCTCCCCATAGACATCTATAGCGCTACTCCTGTCCGTGTCTCCCCATAGACATCTATAGTGCTACTCCAGTCTGTGTCTCCCCATAGCATCTATAGTGCTGCTCCTGTCTGTGTCTCCCCATAGTACATCTATAGTGCTACTCCTGTCCGTTCCTCCACATAGACATCTATGGTGCTACTCTCCTGTCTGTGTCTTCCCATAGACATCTATACTGCTACTCCTGTCTGTCTGTCCCCATAGACATCTATGGTGCTACTCCTGTCTGTCTGTCCCCATAGACATCTATAGCGCTACTCCTGTCTGTGTCTCCCCACAGACACCTGTGGTGCTACTCTTGTCTGTGTCTTCCCATAGACATTTGTAGTGCTATTCCTGTCCGTGCCTCCCCATAGACATCTATTGTGCTATTCCTGTCTGTGTCTCCCCCCAAAGACATCTGTAGTGCTATTCCTGTCTGTGTCTCCCCATAGACATCTATAGCGCTACTCTTGTCCGTGCTCTTGTGTTCCCCGTAGACATCTATAGTGCTACTCATGTCTGTGTTCTTATTTTTGTCCATAGTCAGCTACACTGTTACTATTGTCTATGCCGCTTTTTTCTCTCACATGTATAGTATTACTAGTATCTGTGCTGTCTCCCCACAGACTTCGTAAAGCGTACTTTTCCATGCTCTGTCTCGCCACATAGACATCCATAGTGCTACTCTTGTCTGTGTCTCCCCCATAGGCATGTATAGTGCTACTCTTGTCTGTGTCTCCCCTTAGACATCTATAGTGCTACTCCTGTCTGTGTCTCCCCACGTATACCCTGTAGTGCTACTCCTGTCCGTGTCTCCCCATAGACATAGACATCTATGGTGCTACTCCTGTCTGTGTCTCCCCATAGACATCCATAGTGCTACTCCTGTCTGTGTCTCCCCATAGACATCTATAGCGCTACTCCTGTCTGTGTCTCCCCATAGACATCTGTAGTGCTACTACTCCCCACAAACATCTGTTGTGTTACAATTGTTTCTGCCATATATCGTTTCTGTTGTCTATGCCCCCTGTCTCCCTCACAGACAATTATCTGTACTGTTTGTCTCTACACATACATGCCTCAGCTCACTAACTACTGTCGCTGCTGTCTCTCTCGCTCTCCTCTCTCTCTCTCACTCTCTCCCTCTGTCTCTCTCTCACACACATACACACACACACACACACACACACACACAGACGTCACAGACGCACAGCTTGAACTTGCTTATTGTCTCTGATGTTTGTCTCTCGCCCTCAGATGTATGGTTTTGACTCACTACTATGTGTGCTGTCTCTCACAGACATGCATCATGCCCTTGTTATTGTCTGTCATGTCTCTGTCTCCCTGAGATAGGTAGCAGGGACTCACTATTGTCTGTAATGCCCGTTCCACTCACAAACATCAAACGTATTACCGTCTGTGATACCTGTAACTCCCACAGACGTAAAGCGTGACTTCACTCATGTCTGTGACGTCTGTGCCCTTTCCCCCCACCCCACACCCTCCCCAGACGTATGGCGTGATTCAGTATTGTCCATGGTATCTGTGTCTCCCACAGACATTTTTCATAGTGTGAAGGCATGGTTGTCTGTAATGTCTGTCTCTCTCCCACAGACATTTTTCACAGAGTGAAGGCACTGTTGTCTGTAATGTCTGTCTCTCCCACAGACATTTTTCACAGAGTGAAGGCACTGTTGTCTGTAATGTCTGTCTCTCCCACAGACGCGTCCATACAACAAACGTGACAAGTTTACACCGGTAAATTTCACCGTTCAATGACCAGTCTAATCGAAGCGCCGTTAGTGAAATTCCCACGGTATCATGTCGTCCATTCGCTCTCCTCGGCGTTAATGACTGTAATGTAGTCGACGGCCGACCTGAAGGCTGTTCAGTGAACAGCAGCTGTAAAAGGGGATGCGAGTGTTCTGCAGCCAAACTGCTCGTGCGCGACAAAGGGATAAATCTTACGATGTAATCGAAATGCATTCCGATATATGGAACTCATTCCCACATCAGGAATTAAAAAAAAAAAAAAAAAAAAAGTTCTCTGGATAGCGTTCTGTATAACTCTTCTGGCACCGAACTGAATGAAAGTAGTGTCCACAGCACTGGCGGAGTTTCCTGCACATTTTAGACCTCTCTTGTACGACTAGAAAAAAAAGAAAAAAAGAAAAAAAAAAAAAAAAAAAGGGTCCGCGATCATACTGTTTGGTCGGATGTTGGATGGAAATGCGCAGACAAGGTACCCTCCCCCATCCGTCCCAACAGCCCCCTCCCTCCTCTCCCTCTTCCACTCTCAGCACCACCCACCCACCCACCCCCTTCTCCCCCCCCCCCCCCCCCCCCCCCCCCCCCCCCCCCCAACATCAGACAAAAAGGCACTTTAATAGCACTAATGAAAAACCACACTGGTCGAGGTGGGTGTCAGGAAGGGGTGGGATGGAGAGTGAGGAGGGTGGCCAGGGGTCCAGTGACGATGGCGCCTATTAACTCTGTCGTGACCACAGTCGACGCGCCCGCCGCGGCCGCCGCCTCTTCCCCCCGCCTCCTGTCTCCCGCCCTCTCCCGGTCCAGACAGCGGAGAGACAGGGGCAGGGGGCCGCTATTGGAGAGGGGGACCTTGATACGTTCGCGTGGAGAAGGGACTGTATTGTTCGCTGCCTGGCTTTGGCGAGTCCGCGCTAATTCGTCGTGACCTCGGGCAGTCGGGCCGGTAATGAGTGCACCCACATGACGGGGAGAGCCAATCACCGAGCCGCCTTCAATGTCCCGGCTTCTCTGTCTGTCTGTCTGTCCGTCGGTTCGGGAAGTCATCACGCTGGGCGGCTGGAGCTGGTACAGCACGCACGCGGACAGTTGAGCAGATCGCACCGAAGCTGGCAACGTCCTTTTCTTTTTGTCAGTAACGCGTGTGGGAGGAGCAGCAGCACGGAAGTCAAGAGTTCTGTTAGCATCAAGGAAATTGTCGAACGTCATTGGAGTGTGGACACACATCAGACGTTTGATCTGCGAAGGGGGGGGCGTTTGATGTATGTGGTGGACAAGCACGCTTTCAAGGTAGGATCTCATCGGGAAGGAGAAATTCAAGTCTACGTACGTACACAGAAAGGTCTGACTGCGTGCAAAGGTCTGGATGAGACACACACAGGGCTCCGGAGATTATGCGTATGCCTTACATTTGTGTATTAAAGAGAAAGTGTGTATTAAAGAGAAATTTGTTAAATCTACGTACATACACAGAAATGTCTGACCACGCGGAAATATCTGGATCAGACAGACACAGGGCTCAGGAGATTTGTCTACACCTTGCCATTACAGTTGTGTGTGTGTTGTGATTTTCGAACTGACCGTTCAGAGAGTAAAAACTGTTACAGAAAAAAGTTGAACTGTTTAAGCTAAGGCCTGCAGAAATGGTAAGTGATTATTGTAATGTATTTCATGAGTGTTTAGGAGAATTTGTAGTTGTGGACACTGGCAGATTACAACTTTCAGTTTGCAGAGTTACGTGAGCGACAATGTTAATTATGATGATGATGGTGCTGATTATGATTACGATTATTATTGAAAGAAAGAGGTACATACGAAGGGTTATTATTATTATTTTCATTATTATTATCATTATTATCATTATTATTATCATCATTCAATGCAACTTGTCAGTTTGGAATATTTAAGTGTTATTTATCATTATTATTCTTTTTTTTTTTTATGTTCGTTTTTGTGGGGTTCCAAGATCGTATATGAAACTTCCAGAAAATATGTTTAGATTGTTATCACGGAGTTTTTTAGGTGTGGCTTTCAAATATTATCTGTGTTAAAGCGGACTAATTTTTTGTGTATGTGCGTGTGTGTGTGTGTGTGTGTGTGTGTGTGTGTGTGTGTGTGTGTGTGTGTGTGTGTGTGTGTTGAAACCACACAAACTAGACATTCTGAAGAACGGGGCGATTCCCCCCCCCCCCTCCCCCCCCCCCCCCCCCCCCCCGTCGTTTTCCTTTATTTTTTTTAATTAAGTCAGTTTTAATCCTCGTATCACAGCCTATTTTCATTGTCGGAAATATAATTGAAATAATATCGACCCTATATATATGCAGTCAGCAAATAAACAATAATTTAGCCACATTACCCATTTTCTCACATATGACATACATTCATATAGAGGAATTTGGATTTCAATTAAACATCTTCTCGGTTCAAGAAATCAATGGACAGGGGATAAACTTTGTTTAAAATCTGACACTTCTGCATTTAACCGATCGATATCTTCGTCCTGACTGAAGAAGGTCATACTGATTTGCAAGGACGTGGGTCTGGTCACACGTAATCTTCTTCGCTTTACAACTAACACGGCACCTATATAGCTCACTCAGATCCAACATTCCTGATTTCGTGCAGCAATCAGTGAGCCCGTCTCTATCATGGCAGTCATCCAACATCCCCTCAAACTACTCTCATCAATTGATAGTGTTACTGTAAACACCCAGGACTTAGGTTCTTGGCGCATGCGCGCACTCACACAGAGACGTTGAAGTTACACATGTCTGTATCATCAGCAGCAGCACACACACACACACACACACACACACACACACGCCCCTCTGTCTGTCTGTCTGTGTGTGTGTGTGTGTGTGTGTATATATATATATATATATATATATATATATATATATATATATATAGAGAGAGAGAGAGAG
>JADBJO010000258.1:419508-427008 GCA_016801955.1 Conus betulinus | reverse complement strand
CTAATCCATTCTTGTCTATTTGTCACTTTATTATTTTGTTAACCCATCCTTGTCTCTATGTCACTTTATTATTTTGTTAACCCATCCTTGTCTCTATGTCACTTTATTATTTTGTTAACCCATCCTTGTCTCTATGTCACTTTATTATTTTGTTAACCCATCCTTGTCTCTTTGTCACTTTATTTTTTTTTTTAACCCATCCTTGTCTCTTTGTCACTTTATTTTTTTTTTTTACCCATCCTTGTCTCTTTGTCACTTTATTTTTTTTTTTAACCCATCCTCGTGTCTCTTTGTCCATTCTGGACTTTTTTTTTTTTTTAACCCATCCTTGTCTCTTTGTCACTTTATTTTTTTTTTTTAACCCATCCTTGTCTCTATGTCACTTTATTTTTACTCATTCTTGTCTGTTCGCTCTTTCTTGTTATTCCATTCCTATCTCTTCGTCGCTTCCTTTTATAATCCATTCTTGTCTCTTCGTCGCTTTATTTTTAATCCATTCTTGTCTCTTCGTTGCCTCATTTTTAATCCAATCGTATCTCTTCGTCGCTTCATTTTTAATCCATTCTGGACTCTTTGTCGCCTTCTTTTGAATCTATTCGAGACTCTTCGTCGACATGTTTTGAATCCATCTTTGCTTCATTTTGAGGTCATTGTTGTTGCTATGCCGCTCTTTTCAAACGTTCAGTCTTCTCTCCGATACTTAGTGTACTTATTGTCGTACCATTTTCTCTCTTCGTCGCTTGTTTTTAGACCATCGTTCTCTATTTTGCTTGCTTTCAGACCATTGTAGACACTTGTAATTTATTTCAACTCTCTTTTCAAATATTATTGTCTTTTCGTCGCCTCTTGTTGAGTCGCTCTTTTTGTCGCTTCTTGTCAGACCATTATAGTCTTTATCGCCTTTTTTTATTTGTAAGACCATTATACTCTTTGTTACTGCTTCTCAGACTGTAATTGTCTCGTCGTCGCTTGTTTTCAGACCATTATTTCTTTTTTGTTGCTTCTCTCTCTCTCTCTCTCTCTCTCTCTCTCTAACCTTTATCGCGTCATGTGAAGTGAACTGTTCTCTTTGTGGCTTCATTTTCAGACGATTATTCTCTTTGTCGCTTCATTTTCAGACGATTATTCTCTTTGTCGCTTCATTTTCAGACGATTATTCTCTTTGTCGCTTCATTTTCAGACCGTTACTGCCTCTTCGTTGCTCTGTTTTCCATCTATGTCCGCCTCCTGTCTAGGGCTGGCTGTCTGTATGTCTGTGTGGCCCTCACCGTTGGCTGTCTGTATGTGTCTGTGACCCATCACTGTCACTCATCCTTCTACCTCTCTTTCACAACTTCCCTTTTCTGTCATTTTTTTTTCTAGGCCTCCACTCCACCACCACCACCCCCCTTCCCATCTCCACATACATCGTCACCCCTCTGCAAGCTCCCCCCCCCCTACCCCCCCCCCCCCCCCCCCCATCCCGTTTTCAACCCTTGCGTCTGTCTGTGTGTGCATCCTTTCCCTCTCTGTCTACCATCTTTCGTTCCACCACCTCTGATCCCCAGCCTTCCCCTCCGTCACCCCACGCATCTCTCTCTCTCTCTCCTCTCTCTCCCTCCCCTCCCCCCCTCCCTCTCTCTCTCTCTCTCTCTCTCTCTCTCTCTCTCTCTGTCCCCAAAGTAAGCAGCTTTGGCATTTCAACATATTAGGCTGACTTTGAAACAGAAAGTGTGGTGCGTTAAATAAACTCTCGTGACCCCATTGTTACCTCCCGCCCTCTTCTCTCTGTCTTCACTCTCTCTCTCTCTCTCTCTCTCTCTCTCTCTCTCTCTCTCGCTCGCTCGCTCGTTCGCCCTCTCACTTCATTCCACCGTTCTCATCTGAACTCCCAAGGGTCTGTCTCTGTCTCTACCTACTCTGCCTATAACCTCTCTCGCTGTTTCTACCCCCTTCCCCCCCCACCCCCCCCCCCCCCCCCCCCACCCTTCATACTCCGTTTTCCGCTTTCTATCCCACTCACTCTTTTTCTGTATATTCCTGTCTCCGTGGTGGTATGCGCATGTGTATGTGCCGTTTCCGTCTCACGCAGGAACTACCAAAGAGGTCTCAGACTGTGTTCACCGCAGAACAGTGAAGATGATAGTGGGTATAGTACGTGTTGTACTGCGTTTGCTAGGACCGAAAAGACTCCAACGAATACACCGAAATGACCCGCTTCCACAGACATTTATCTGCCATTCTGTTTTGTCGGGATTTTCCACGTCCTCCCACTTTGACAGTAGTTTCTCAGTTCGTCTGCTTGGACAGGAATTTTTCTTCCAACCTGCTTTGACAGAAATGTATCAGCCAGTCCGCTTCACCGGGAATTTCCACGACTTCCACGTTGACAGTAATTTCTCTGTTCGTCTGCTTTGACAGGAATTTTTTCTTCCAGTCTGCTTTGACAAATTACCCCGTTCACCTGCCTTGGCTGGACTTTCCTGGTTACCTGCTTTGACAAAAATATATCTAGTTGCAAAAGTGAAACGACTGCAGGCGTAATTTCTAAACAAATCTTAAATAAATGTCAGCGAACCGCCCAGGAAACGTGGACAAACGAGTCACAAGACAAACCACAACGCGTTTCGACCTCTTAGGTCTTCTTCAGGTGCAACAAACATGAAACAAATAACGAAAATGCACTTAGCTTTGATCGCTTCTGTGTTCAGCGCAAGAAAGAAAGAAGGCGCTGAACACAGAAGCGATCAAAGCTAAGTGCATTTTCGTTATTTGTTTCATGTTTGTTGCACCTGAAGAAGACCTAAGAGGTCGAAACGCGTTGTGGTTTGTCTTGTGACTCGTTTGTCCACGTTTCTCTGGGCGGTTCGCTGACATTTATTTAAAAAATATATCTGCCTTTCTGCTTTGACAGAATTTCTCTGTCTGATTTGATAGAAATTGTGTGTTCGCTCGCTTTGACTAGAATTTCCCTTTTCGCCCGCCCTGACGGGCATTTCTCTTTACTTTTAAAAGAAATGTACACATCTGCGTTTTTCACGTTTACGGGAAATTCTCTGCGAGCATACTTTGAGATGATTTTCCATGTCCGCCCACTTGGACAGAAATGTCTTTGTTCGTCTGCCTTGACAGAAAAAAAAAATTCTCACAGTCTGCTTTGGCAGAAATTAGTCTGTTTGTTGGCTGTGACAGGACTTTACTTGTTTGCCGCTTTGAGACAAACTTATCCGCCTTTCCACTTTAATATGAATTTCACTGTTTATCTGCTTTGACAAAAATGTCCTTGTTCGTCTGCACTGAAGTAAATTTATCTACCTGTTCGCTTTGACAGTTCTCTGTTTGTTTGACAGAAATTTCTTTTTATCGGCTTTATCAGGAATTTCCCTAACTGGTCGCTTTGACAGAAAAAACCCATTTTTGTTTTCTGCATTGGGGATTTTCATAACTCGCATTTCTTGAGAAAAACTCATATTCATCTGCGTTGGGATTTCACTTTCGCAGGGCTTAAATTTTTTCCTGTTCGATCACTTTGTCAGGAATTTGTCTGTATTATTGTTTTTGTAGGAATTTGTTTTGTTCGTTCGCTTTGGACAGGGTTTTCTTGTCCACCTGCTTTTGCTAAAAAAAAATTCCAAATATTCTTAAATCGCTGGCTGAGATTTCCGTTCGTCTGCATTGACAAGGCTTTCCTCAATCACCTGATTTGTTCAGACTTGCTGTTCGATCAGCTTTGACGTGAGTGTTTCCTGTTCCCCCGCTTCAAACAGATTTTACTTTACATGTCCACGTGACAACAGCTTACTTGTAAGGTTGCTTTGAAAGGAAAATCCCTGATCTTCCACTTTTGACAGAATTTTTTTTTTTTCCGTGCGCCCATTTTGAATGGAATTTTCCAGTTCACCTGCTTTAACAGGATTTTATGTTTAATTTTGAAAGAGAGGGGGTTAGTTACCGCCAAGGACATTGACAAACAAAGCACAGGACAAGACACTGTCCTGTGTCTGCGTCTTGTGCTGTGCTTTGTTTGTCAATGTCCTTGGCGGTAACTAACCCCCTCTCTTTCAAAATTTTGCTTCGTTCTCCGCCATCAGTCGCTCCATTTTGAAAAAAAAAAAAAAGGATTATCTGTGTTTGGCAGGTTTGAGTGACATTTCTCTGCTCATCTGCTTTGATGGGAGTTTTCCTGTTCTCATGATTTGACAGGAATTTCTCTGTTGAGGGCTATGAAAGAAAAATTCTCCACTTGTCAGCTTTGACAGATGTTTGTTCGCCTGCTTTCACTAGAACTTGCTTGTTGTACTGTTGAAGAAATTTCTCCATTTGCCTGCTGTGACAGAAATTTTTTTCACGTGCTTTGACAGGAAACTCCCCGTTCACATGTTTTTCGGCAGACATTTTCCCGTTCTCCGGCTATCACAGAAATTTCTGTGTTGACCTGCTTTGACGGAATTTTCCTTTTATCCTATTTTACAGGAATTTCCATATTTGCCTGATTGACCCCCCCCCCCCCCCCCCCCCCCCCCCCCCCCCCCCCCAAAAAAAAAAAAAAATCCTTTTTTTTTTTGTCAGAGAAACGCCCACCTTTTGCCCATGTTGACAGAAATTTCTCTGTTCGTCCGCATTGATAGGGATTTTTCCTCGTTGCTCACTTTGACAGAAATTTCTCTGTTCAGCCGCTTTGATAGGGATTTCCCTTTTCGCCTCCTTTGGCAGGAATTTCTGTGTTCGCCCACTCTGACGGGAATTTTTGTGTTTGCCCTTGTAACAGAAATTTCCGTCTTTGCTCCTATTGACATAGATTTGTATCTCTGCGGATCTGACATGAATTTCCCGTTCGACTTCTTTGATTTGAATCCTTGGCACCGTTTTTGGACAGACATCAGCGCAGCTTAAATTGACAGTTTCACAGAGTTTATTTCAGTTGTGGCTCTAAGGGATGTAGATGTCCTAACTCAGTGGAAAGTTATTCACTGAATTCAGTGTGGATCTTGGTTCAAGGTCATAGTGATGTATCACAATGCATGAAGCGATTCTGTCGCTAGGGTTTATGTCTCTGAAAGCTTCTGTCTGACTTTGATGATGAAAACTGGATTTTTTTTGTAAGTTGGGGGGGGGGGGGGGGGGGGGGGGTAGTGGTAAGGGGACGGGGTTTTTTTTTTTTTTTTTTTGGGGGGGGGGGGGGGGGGGGGGGGAGTGGAGAAAAAGCAGCATTAAAAGTGATGCTATTCATGGCCGCTTTGCCGTGTGACGTTCCGTCTTCACCAAAGTCAAGGACGCGCATTGCCGACATGTCTGGCCAACCTGTCGGTGTTGTCGGCGGCGGCGATTTCTCCGGCGAACCGGTTGATGGATTGACGCGTCCTGGACTAATCATTATGGACTGCAGAATGTCAGGGGGGGGGACACTGGAAAGAGAGAGTGGGTATGATTTTTGCTTGCGCTTGATCTTGGTCTTGACATCTTTACGTCCCCTTCTCTCACGGTTTGGGCCAGTTCTGTAGACCGCCCGTGCTTGACTCCTTTGGCACGTGAACACGGGGCGAGGATGGAGTGGCTGGAATTCCAATCCTGCACGGGGACAAATTCGTCGTTTGAATACAAAGTACAATGGGCGTGGGATCGGGCGTGGAGGGGTGAGGATTCGGGTTTTAGGGAAGGGTGCTGTTTCACATTGTTTGAAATTCAAAATATGTAAATTAAAACTTTCTTTAAGATCTTCCATCATCCCTCACTTTTTTTTTTCTTCTCTCAACCTCCCTCTCTCTCTCCCTCCCTCCCTCCCGTCACCCTCACTGACTGCACAAGCCAGCTATGACCTGAAAACATGCCTCAAATACAGAAGCGCTGTTTTGGCTTTTATTTCCAGTGTTGTTTTATGTTTCCAGAGCTCTAAGAAAAAAAACATTTCAATACAAATGAAACTTAGCACGCTCTTGTCAAGCATGTCGAACACGAAGTGCAGGTGCAGTTGCCACTCCATATTACACTGCATAGCCAGTGCACAGGGATATCTGTAAAACTTCGCCAGAAGCAGATAGGAGAGTATCCTGCAAAAGCTGTTACAATGATACGCAGTTCAACCAACACAGACAGCATTGTTGCCTTTCTTTCTTTTTCCTGAACAAAAGACTTGCAACAAACAGAACGCTCGAAGACTGGTCTCGCACGACAGCCCCCAAATGGTCCAACTCAGCTTTGCTTGGTTTAGAGACTCGGATGCCCGTGCTGTTTGCTTCGTGAATTACTGTTTGATATTTCAAGAATCCAGATCTAGTCTACAGCAGGTTAAAATTTGATCTGGGTGCAAATGAAATGAAACAAAACGGAACACTTTGATTTGTGCACAAAACGTGCGAAACAAAGCGGTAAAACTTTGGTCTGTGCGCAAAAAAGAATGAAACAAAACGGTAAACTTTTTTTTTCTTTAGCCATTTAATGTTTGTGAACGTACGAGAGAAAATAATCAATTTTTTTTTTTTTTTTTAGATAAGAATTTTCACCTGTTTCCTCGAAGCGGTAAACTTTGATCTGTGCGCAAAGAGAATGAAACAAAACAGTAAACGTTTTTTTCTTTAGTTTAATGTTTGTGAACGTACGAAAAGAAAAATCACCAATTTTTTGTGTTTGTTTTTAGATAAGAATTTTCACCTGTTTCCTCGAAAACGGTAAACTTTGATCTGTGCGCAAAAAGAATGAAAGAAAACGGTAAACTTTGATCTGCGCGCAAAAAGAATGAAAGAAAACGGTAAACTTTGATCTGCGCGCAAAAAGAATGAAAGAAAACGGTAAACTTTGATCTGCGCGCAAAAAGAATGAAGAAAACGGTAAACTTTGATCTGTGCGCAAAAAGAATGAAAGAAAACGGTAAACTTTGATCTGCGCGCAAAAAAGAATGAAAGAAAACGGTAAACTTTGATCTGCGCGCAAACGGAACAAAAACATAACGGGTCCATCTCCAGCTAACCTAGTTACAGGGCCTGGCGGAACTTGTTTAGAGCCAGGCTCTCTTTATCAGAAGGTCCTCGGTTCAAAACCCGCTCGAGGTACTCATCATGGAAGGGAAATTGTTTTTTGGGGTGCACATCTGTGTAAGGTGCAGCCTTCTCCCCAAGTCATGCTGCTGAGACTTGTCTGAGTAGCGTGATGCTCGTTGGAAGAGAGTGCGGACTGGTTAAATTGACTTGACTTAGTCCTCTTCGTTCCGATCGAACACAGGGCCGCACTGCAGATCTCCATCTCGCTCTGTCTTGGGCTGTCCCCTTGGCTTCACCCCAGGTTATGTTGGCGAACTTGAGTTCTGCCTGTAGAGTTCTTCTCCAGGTGGTGACTGGTCGTCCCTCTTCCGCTTCCCTTGTGGGTTCCAGTCCAAGGCGTGGCGTGGGATGTGGGCCTGACCTCTACGCAAGGTGTGTCCAACCCAACCCCACTTCCTCATCTGGGAACTCTTGGTGATTGGGGTCTTGCTTCGTCCGGCGCATGAGTTCCTCAGTGGAGATTCGCTTTTAGTTGATTGGGGCTGGA
>JADBJO010000258.1:399508-404508 GCA_016801955.1 Conus betulinus | reverse complement strand
AGGATGCGGGTGCAGTTCATCAAAAAGTGCCGCTGCATGGCGCAGGAGGTCAGCATGCCGCCGTTCTCCTAGACTCTGGACGACGTGGCGAACCTGTTCAGGCTCACGGCAGGGACTATCAGCGTGGCCTCCCCCTGGTCCGTACAGACTTTTGACCTTACCGGCGGCCATTGAACAACGTGTCGTCATTCTGACGTCAGCGTGCGTCCTTCTCAGCGTAGTCTGTTAACGATGTCGGCCAGTATTTCTGTGTGTCCCTGAAAGTGATTGGGAAGAACCGTACGGGCCGTGACAGGTTTTTTGTTTGTTTGTTTGTTTGTTTGTTTGTTTTTCCAGTTTCATGATGTTACTGGCAAGTGTCAACGATTCAAATGCGTGTTCTGTGACGTGAGAAAGTTTGCGTCAAACAGACAAATCCAGGCAGGAAGGTGGCAGGTTTTCCATTGAGCAAAACCAGACATGTGGCTAATGGGTGGGGGAGGGGTGGGGGAAGACGCGGCAGAGAGAGAGAGAGAGAGAGAGAGAGAGAGAGAGAGAGAGAGAGAGAGAGGGGTCTGTGGAGTGTGTGTGGCTGACGTCTGTGATTCGCACGATTTCTGTACAGCTGGCTGGCCTGGCAGCAGTGACGACACCGATGACGTCTCTTTTCTTGCTTACGGTGTATGACATCACTCAGCCCGACGTCACACGAACGGACAGTACAAGGAGGGGGAGTCACTGGTGTAGCGAATGTGATAAACATGGCTGTGCAGAACTTGTGAACCCACGTGACAGTAGATGTTTTGTTTTTTTGTTTGTTTGTTTGTTTTTTTTTTTTGGGGGGAGGGGGGGGGGGGCGATATTTGGCACGGCTGTACAGGTGGACATTTTGTTGTTGTTTTGTTCAGTGAACAGCAGTGACGTGAACGGCAACGGACGTTTCTGACATTAGTTCTTACATAACAGCTCTGCTCCCGGCGGCCACTATCAGCTGAAGCCACAAAAACAACAAAGCTATGCTGCACGAGATGCCGTGAACTTTTTTTTTTTTTTTTTTTTTTTGTGAGGAGGTGGCGACGTTATGAGCTGTCTGCAAACTGTGGAGAAATCAGTAGTAGAATCGATCGTGATTATAGCAGATCAGGTGTGTGTGTGTGTGTGTGTGTGTGTGTGTGTGTGTGTGTGTGTGTGTGTGTGTGTGTGTGTGTGTGTGTGTGTGTGTGTGTGTGTGTCCGTCAAGTCTTCAAATCGGGTTCAATAATTAACGAAGACGAAGGGCTGATTATATCATTTCTCACGATACTTGAGTTTTAAAATACAGATCGTAGTGTGTGTGCCTGTGTGCGTGTGTGTGTGTTTGTGTGTGTGTGTGTGTGTGTGTGTGTGTGTGTGTGTGTGTGTGTGTGTGTGTGTGTGTGATGATGAATTCGAGCATTCTCCTATGGAGAACGGTTCGCCATATTTCAGTGCCGACTGTCCTGTCCATTTCTTTCTTTGTCAGTGAAAGTTTGTTTTTTTTTTTTTTCATTTGTTCATTTGTTTGGTTATCTTTTTAAAAGAAAAAAAAACTTCTTTGTTCCTTCATTTCTGTACCTTAAATCATCGTTTGTTTCGTTCGTTTTTAAAGTGGTTTTTGACTGTTCTGACACTGAATTCAGTCTGTCCGCCTTCCTCTGTAACACAGCAAATTGGCTGTCCCCCAGAAGGGAGGGGTTAGCTTCGGAAGGTTGGGGAAAGAAACACGAGAATGGACGAAAGAAACGCGGAGGCAGATGGGTTGGTCCAAAACGCTCATGCCCATCTTACAAGAGACTCTGAAGGAATCACGACATCGGCATAGTATGGCAGCATGCTAGCGCTATACGCTCAAAACAGTTGCTTTACGTATTTTCCCCAAAAGAAAACACGGGCAGTGTCATACGGGAATCGTTAAACAGACAAAAAACATGATTTGTGCCAAAATAAGCGTGCAGCATAGTATCTCGTGCGTGCGTTTTCCTACCTGGCTTAGCTTGGATATCCTCAGTGCTCTAGCTAACTTGTGGGAGCACTGTTTGGAATGAGTATTTCGCTAGGAAACATTATCGTCTGACTTAAGTTATTCTGTTTTCAAGAAACAATTGAGAAGTGAGCTAATGTCATTGTTTTCACGAACAAGATTAGATAACCGTGACTCTAAAGTAAAGAGATTTCACAAGAGCAAAAGAGAGATTTTTGTTGCTTTGTTGAAGGGTCATGGGTAAAAACAGGCAAAATCGTTACTATGGGCTCATGACGCAAATATGCTCCCATAACAAGATCTCTCTGTCCCTCTTTTCTTCCCTGTGTGTGTGTGTGTGTGTGTGTGTGTGTGTGTGTGTGTGTGTGTGTGTGTGTGTCTGTGTGTGTGCGTGCATATGCAGGCGCTTGTGTGCTTGTCTGTGCGCAAACGGATATTAGAAACGACATACCGTGTGGCATTAATTTTCATAAAACTTGTCCAAATCGAATAACGCCTCTGAGATCACTTCAGCGCCCCCCCCCCCCCCCCCCCCCCCCCCCCCTCAACACAGAAGCTGTTTAGTATTTTCTCTTTAGTGGAGGCATGGGGGATGAAAACTCATCACCGTGTGGACAGAGGGAAGTGTGATGTCTGGAATCAACGGTGGCATTTGACGACGTTCCACTTTCATCGAGGAGACGTCCAGTGTGCAGTGTAGACCCATACGCTCCGCCACGTCTGTTGGGACGTGAGACGACAGTGCGCAGGGATTAATGCTAAACGTAGATAAAGAGTTGTGAAGAAGATCAACAAACCAGATATCAAACGTCCGCCGAGACCGTTGGCTGGAATGTAAGGAATGCTCACTGTGTGCAGTGCAGATGCCAGCCAAGTCTCCTTTCATCCAGGGTGGCGTGAATTGAAGGGATAAAGAATGGGTACATTTGCTAAAGGTTTATAGGTTAGCTTGAGTTTCAAGGTAGTTTTCAGAACAGAAAATATTAGGACAAAACGAGAAAAGCAAACAAACAAACAACAAACAAGAACCCTCAGGAACAGGGGCAAAAAATACGAAATTTAGAGTTTAGCCAACGGCTCGAAGACAACTGCAGAACTGACAAATTTCGGGAAATTGCCACTGAGAAACAAACAAACGAAGGAATCTAGGATAAATGGCAGAGTTTTGGTGGATGACGAGTACATTCTAAAAGCAATTTTCGAATCAAAGAATTCTAAATGTAACGGTTCAAAAACTCGGATATCGGGAGGGAAAATGTGAGGATTTTGGAGGCTGAGGCTGAACATCACTACATGATGAACATAAAGATATCAACGTACCATGATTACAACTTGTTGGTTATGCAAATGCAGAGAGTACTCGGCACAATGCTGATCTATTGGTAAAGAGTAGGAATAAGTTGCTGAAAGAGGGAGAGTGTACGGAGGGGGGAAGGGAGGTGGGGGGGGGGGGGGGGGGGGGGGGGGTAGGGAGTGCGGGAGCAGACATCGAACCTTGTGTGTGTCCAAGTCACCATAGTTGGGTTGCCAAGAGCCAGTCCCGTGCCATGTTAAGCCCGAGCGTTAGCTCCAGAAGGTATTGGGGCCGATTGCCATTCACATCTCGTGTGTGACAGAGCGTTATTGGTAGAGCGCAGGAGGGCGGGGGTCATTTATCCAACGACTATGTTCGTCCGAAATTCACCGGCTCTGTGCCCACTCGGTGCAGGACAGGACACACACACACACACACACACACACACACACACACACACACACACGCTCAGCATACGCAGGTAGATAACCGGGATAACGCAGATCCCGTGGTATTGAAAATAACTCTGAATACAAAATAACACACCGCTTGTTTCCTGTAAAATATATGAAAACAAAATATTCGACTCTTGATTGGCCGTTTTTCTGTTCGTATTTGACTGAAACTGTAGGAAGTGTGTCTCTTTCAGTTTTGTTTCCCGAATGGTAGAGAGTGCCGAATTTCAGTCCCCAAATGCGAAGTTTTCCCAAACCTCTTCGTCAAAGTGAGTTTTTAAAAAACGTACAGGTTCGTCAGATCAATCGATAAAAGTTGTATAAAATTTTATGATCCGCGCGTCTGCCAAAGCTAATCCCGACCTTAAGCCTGACCTGAACCTAACCCCAACCTAATCCCTTCAGAAAACCTTGAAACAAGAACACCACGCGCGCACATTTTTGAATACTCCTGCTGCTTTTTTTTTTTTTTTTTTTTTTTTTTTTTTTTTTGAAATGATACTCGTAAGTGTAACGCCCCTCAATCATTAGTGTTCCCGACAAACTTGTTAGTGTTTCCTCCTGAAGTAACGCTGAGTGGTTAGAACTGTTGACAATTCATCTGGTTGACTCCACTTCTCCCAGATTAACATTTCTGCAGACAGGCTCGTTTGATGAACACACGCTGTAAATTCGGCCATCTACCATGACGTCAGGTCCATTGTGATTATTTTCTGTTTGTGGAATTCCTGCTCCATTTCAAACGTAACTCCCATGCATCATCACAGAATCTTTTTAACTGGACTTTAGTTAATGGCGCATACTTTAGCTGTCAGACTAGATCTTTAACTACATGGTAGATCATGATGCATATTGCAACCGTCAGATCAATCGGAACAGCGTTTCGAAACGTAACGTAGGTCTTTTCTCTTTCAGGAGTTCTTCCCCCTTTTGGACCCATACTAAAGTGCGCAATCACTGGGTATGTGAGATGTGCGCCGAACTGTTAGACGTGTGGTCACTGCCGCATTGATTATTGATCAGCAGATCACACTTTGACTGATATTGTAGAAAAAGGTTGTTTTTTTAAAGAATTGTTATTGATTCCGCATGACTATATGGACAAAAACAGATAAAAATGACAAAACACGACGTGTTTCGACTTCTTATGTCTTCTTCCGGTAAAAACAATATTCAGGGCAATGAAAACGAAGAACGAGTGATATTAAAAAAAAAAAATCAAATTGTGAAATCTCTTAGTTTCTTATTTGCTAAATTAATTTGCTTAACCATA
>JADBJO010000258.1:384508-394508 GCA_016801955.1 Conus betulinus | reverse complement strand
CCCACTCTCTCCCAGGGGGGGTGGTCGTAAGAGAGCCACCCAGGAGGCGGCAGTTCCCCCCTCAGAGGGTCCACACGTCATAAATCACATTCCAATCACACTCTGGCTCTCTGGCGCTGAATGGAAGCGGTCACCCTGATTCACCGGTCTTGGACCCTGGGTTCAAAGCTCGGACGGTCTCCAGGGGAGAAAACTTCTTGGTCAGTGCGCCATGAAATCAGAAGAAATGGTTCGGGCTCCGCGCGGAATCTTTTCTTCCTGCAAACAAATACCCCGGGGGCAGGCAAAGAAAAGGCTGAGTGTCAGGGATGAAGGGGGAGGTGGGGGACGGGGAGGGGGTTTTGCAGGTGGAAGGGAAACGGGGCACTGGGGGAAGGGGCGGGGGGAAGGAGGGGCAAGGAATGGAAGACAGGGGGGATGTAGAAGGGAAGAGAAGGGGGGGGGGGGGGGGGGGGGGGGGGGGGGGGGGAGGTACCAGGTACATGCCTCAAACAAGCACTGACCAGTCTTGAGGAAGTGTTTACGGTATGGTGCCAGTTGAGCAGTCCAATACACGCATGAAGTTAGACAGTAGGCAGAAACTGTCAGGGAGAGCTCGACAGCAGAAGGTATTAAGAGAAAGAACCCCCACCCCACCCCGCACCGGATACCCTCCCCCTGACAAATGTTCCGGTCCTGATCTTCCGCCGCTCTAAGGGGGGGGGGGGGGGGGGGGGGGGGGGGGGGGGGGGGGGGGGCAGGTCAAATCCAGATCATGACTCCCAGATTCATTCTGCTGCCCAGAAATATTTTTGGCGCGGCTGCAATTCGAACTTTACACACTCCTGGATGGGTGGGCGTCTCCAGCTGTTGTCTTTTTCATTTTTGTTTTTCTTTCTTCCTTTTTTTTTTTTTTTTTTTTTTTTGATGATAGTGTTACCCGCATTGTTTTTCGTCATCTGTTCTAAGCAGGGAAAATCAAGCCCTAGAAAACTCATTTTTGTTCCTCCTCGACCAAATCAGCCTGCAACTCTTGGGTTCTGGTCCTCTTCTTTTACGAGAAATGAACTGTTTCATGAGATCCTGGGCCAGTGAGCCCTCACACAACCCTAGATATCCTAGAATGAAGACTTTGGCCTGTAAGTCAGATTCCCTCAAGCTGCTGGCTGGAGTGGCATCGTCCCAAAACCTAGAGATGTCAGCTTCCACCCTTCTGCTATCCATAGGGTACAGAGAGTTCAACCAGAATGAATCTGAGTGAAGTACTATATCCGGTCTAATGCCACTCTTCCTGAACATCTCTGGATGTTTCCATTCTGAAAGGTTTGCTGTACACTACCGGTCATCCACTATATCTAGTTAAAAAACCGCTTACATGATCTTGATGCCATAACTATTCCAGTCCATGATTTATGGCCTCCTTCAGTGTAACACGTCATCGGAGCATCTGGTGGCACAGTGTCTCCTCTTGCAGTGTAGGATCGCCGGAAGCTCTTAGTTGTGTCTCTACATAAACCTTCCCTTGGTTAGCGCTGCCTTGCAGGTGCTCATGTCCTGTTCCACCGTTGGTTTGCCTTGACAGGGCGACACTTGGTGTCCGATTCTCTCCATTTCATCACGTTTGAATTTGATGGCAGGAAGTCAGACCTATCTGAGGATGAAGCTGACTGTACGAGGAGCCATACAACCTTTTCAATTTCGGCTGAAACTTCTTTTGAGTGCGTTTTCCCACATGGTCCTTTACCTCCATTGTCTGCTAGATTCTCTTGGCATCCTTTTCTTTCTTCTGCCACTATATTACCCTGTCTCTCTCTATGCTTTATCTTCTGCCTTTGATCACTGCTGTTTTTTTTCCCTGGTGATTCCCGGTCTCCGTCTGTTGGTTTGTGTCTGTCTTGTCATTTCCCTGATCTTGAGGTTGTCCTTTGCCACTTCCACTGCTTCCTGAGCTGTACGTTTTCTGCCAGTCTTTAACTTGGCCTGGACTGATCTCGCAATTTCCTCGTCTCCCGAGTCCTCAAGCATCGTTAGTCACGTTTTCCCAGTGTGTGTTCCTTGAGGATGGAATTACACGGGTCAATGGTGACCGTTAGAGTGCGATCAGTGCGATCAGATATGACACCAAAAGTCATTTCCTTGTGTATTATTGATGTTGGCCTCCGTTAAATCCACTGTGCTAGTGCTGTTGTTGAACATCAGTGGAGGGCCGAGGAGTGCCGGGTGAAGCATTAATGGCGAACATCAGGGAGGCTGCACTGGTCTGTCATCTGCAGGCTGTCTCCTGCCCTTTGACTGGCTTCCTCGCCCCTCTTTGGTTCTTTCACCGAGTTGTCATACCACCTTCCAACGCACTCGGCTGATTCTTCTGTCGCAGTAGGAATGCCCCCCCCCCCCCCCCCACCCCCCCCGCCCCCTTCCCCAAAATGACAGCCCCCATCAATCTGTCCACACCACATCTCTCCACACCACATCCCCCCACACCACATCCCTCCAGTGACAGTCCTCATCAATCTGTCCACACCACATCCCTCCACACCACATCCCTCCAATGACAATGCTCATCAATCTGTCCACACCACATCCCTCCACGCCACATCTCTCCACACCACATCCTCTCCACATCAAATCCCCCAGTGACAGTCCTCATCAATCTGTCCACACCACATCCCTCCACACTACATCCTTCCACACCACATCCCTCCACATCACATCCATCCAGAGACAGTCCTCATCAATCTGTCCACACCACATCCCTCAACACCACATCCCTCACATCACATCCATCCACACCACCTCCCTCCGCACCACATCCCTCCAGTGACAATCCTCATCAATCTGTCCATACATATCCCTCCACACCACATCCCTCCACACTACATCCCTCCACACACACATCCCTCCAGTGACAATCCTCATCAATCTGACCACACTAAGCTTACATCCCCCCACACCACATCCCTCCACATCACATCCCTCCACACCACATCCCTCCACGCCACATCCCTCCAATGACAGTCCTAATCAATCTGTCCACACCACATTCTCCTCCACACAACATCCCTCCACACCACATCCCTCCAAAGACAGTCCTCATCAATCTATCCACACCACATCCTCCACACCACATCCCTCCACACTACATCCCTCCACACCACATCCCTCCAAAGACAGTCCTCATCAATCTATCCACACCACATCCCTCCACACCACATCCCTCCACACTACATCCCTCCACACCACATCCCTCCAAAGACAGTCCTCATCAATCTGTCCACACACGTCCCTACATCGACAGTCCCCATGAGTATGGGTGGACGTCACAGTGGCGTGGGTCGGTTGATGAGGATTGTCAATGGAATGACAGTATTTGGGTATTTTTGTGAGGATTGTCAATAGGAGGACATGCTGTGGGCAGATTGATGAGGATTTTTGATAGGAGGATATGATACAGGCAGGTTCATGAGAATTTTCGACAAAAGGACATGATGCGGGCAGATTGATGAGGATTGTTGATAGGACCACGTGATGCGGGCAGATTGATGAGGATCATTGATAGAAGCACATGATGAGGGCAGATTGATGAGGATTGTTGATAGAAGCACGTGATGCGGGCAGATTGATGAGGATTGTTGATAGAAGCACGTGATGCGGGCAGATTGATGAGGATTGTTGATAGAAGCACGTGATGCGGGCAGATTGATGAGGGTTATTGATAGAAGCACATGATGAGGGCAGATTGATGAGGATTGTTGATAGAAGCACGTGATGCGGCAGATTGATGAGGATTGTTGTTAAGACCCGTGATGCGGGCACATTGATGAGGACTGTCGGTGGAAGGACATAATGCGGAGAGACTACAAAAGACTGTCAATGGAAGGACATGATTCTGGCAGGTTGATGGCGAGAGTCGATGGATGGACGTGATGTAGGTAGATTTCAGATAATTGTCGTTGGAAAGACATGGTGTGGGGTAGGGCTGAGAAAAAAACAAACAAAAAAAAACCAAGAAAGTAGATGGATTGTCAGGCATAGATGGATTTAAAAAAAAAAATGAGAGAGAGAGACAGACAGACAGACAGACAGACAGACAGAGACAGAGACAGACAGACAGAGAGAGAAAGCAAGCACAGTAACATAGACAACGGCACTACGAGAGACACCCCCTTCCCACCCCCACCCTCCCCTTACGCCTTTCCCGCCCCTGTCCCCTCCCCTCCTCCTGCTCCTTTCTCCCGTCTTCCCTTCCCCCACCCCCACCCCCCATCCCCCAACCCCCAAAAAAAAAAAAAAAAAGGGGGGTGGGGGGTGGGATGTTACTGCTTCTCTTAACCCCGTTTAACACAGTTCCTTCAGGTTCAGCAAGCCAACAAACACTGCACCCCTCTTCCCTCCACCCGCCCTCCCTTACCCCCTTCTTGCAATCCAATCTCTTCGAAGGTCGCGATGCGGCTTACGTCGTGTGCTGACCCCCTGACCTTCGTGCCAGATCGCGTCGGATAGGGTTCCCCGATTATAACCTCTGACCCCCCAAGGGAGGTAAGAGAAGCAAAAAGTTCGCGACATAAACTCCCCTGGTCTGCAATCAAAACGTAATGTTAGTCTGCGGAAGGCGTTTTATGGGCGGCTCGTTTCGTCTGCGAGTCTGTCGTGGGGGTTACCTGCCCTTGCATTCCATGTCGAGGGGGGTCCTCCTCCTGGGTGCTGGGTAAGCCAGGGGGAGGTTCTTTCTTTGTTTCTTTCTTTCTTTCAGAGCGGTGCTAGCGCAGTGAAACGTGTAAGAAAAAAAATCTATCCCAGTTTCCAGTACTTGGTCGAATCGCATGGCCCGAAACGCAGACACACAGACACAGACACACAGACACAGCCACACAGATACACATACACACACATGCACGCACGCACGCACACACACACACACACACACACACACACACACACACACACACACACACACACACACACACACACACGCACTCACACACACACACATACACATACACAGGTGCGCGCTCGCACGCACGCAGACACATAGATACGAACGCGCGCGCACACACACACACACACACACACACACACACACACACACACACATACACACAGGTGCACGTTCGCACGCACGCAAGCACGCAGACATGAACGCAAGCACACAGATACACACAGTCACACCCCCACAGGCACATGCACATGCGTGCGCGCGCACACACACACACACACACGCGCGCACACACGCACGTGTACATACTCACACATAGGCGCGTGCTCGCTCGCACACAGATATGCAACACAATCAGCACGTTTGTGTTGACAAGAAGATGCGCCTCTTATGCACGCTACATTGACAAATGACCAACACGCGCTTACCGTAAATTGCCATCGGCTAAACGCTGGTCTGAACCTAGGGAGGTTCTCCATGTCAGTCTCTGTCGGACACGGACCCAGGATTTGGAATCTGTTCTCAGAACAATCAAGCCCCCCCCCCCCCCCCCCCCCCCCCCCCCCCCCCCCCCCCCCCCTTCTTTTTTTTTTTCTTCTTTTCAAATCGATGCACGCTTTGTGATCTAACTACACGGCTGAAAGTCAAAGCAACTGCGAACATTGAAGGTATAGGCATGTCCCTCGCCAGGACATCTGTCTAAATCATTCCGCAGGATACCATGGAAGTCGGGGTGTCCTAGAGATACAGACTTGGCTGGTCAATGTTGTGCACCTGTTGCAGATCCTCTTCCCTGTTGCGCATGATGGGCGAGGACCGAGAGCCACGTAGATCCCTGACTGTCCTGGCGGTCATCACACGTCCATCACGGCATCCTCCACATCCGGCGGAAACGGGAAACTGGAGACTGATGATCTCTGGCACATGACGAACACGTTCCCAATGGACACACCTCATAACCCATGGAAGGAGACAGAGACACACCTCATAACCCATGGAAGAAGACAGAGACACACCACAACCCAGGGAAGGAGACAGAGACACACCACATAACCCATGGAAAGTGACAGAGAGACACACCACATAACCCAGGGAAGGAGACAGAGACACACCACATAACCCAGGGAAGGAGACAGAGACACACCACATAACCCATTGTATACAGTCGGACCAACAATATCTGAAATATTTTTTTTAAGTGGACCGACACCTGGCTTCAGGAGAGAGGATTTGGGACAGGGGTAGGAAGGGGGGGGGGGGGGGGGGATGGCACCACAAAGACAACAGCCTAGGATACACAATGCAGAACAATTGAGCCGTTTTGTGCTAGATTTCTCTTCTAGACAGAAGAAGACATAGACAGAAGTGTCTGGGCTTGGCGTTTAATCCACGAATATCTCAAAACTCGCAAATTACTTTCTTTTTTTTTTTTCGTGCGAAGGTAGATTTTCAACAGTTCCCTTTGTATACTTAAAATGACCTTAAGGACAAAACGGCAGCAAAACAATTCAGGAAAGTAAGACACGCATAAACCTTAGACATGGAATATTGGGCTAAAATGAGAGGAGACAGTGAACCTTGTCAATAAAGTCCTTCCGAATACAGACTTCTTCTCTGTTAATACTGTTTCTCCCGGACCATTCTTGTCTGCACGAGATTTACCACCCAGACAGGAAACCCTCCTACCAAAGACATGTTGTTCTGAAACATTTCTCTTGGCCTATACCAGATTAATGTCCCAGTACACACTCTCCTTTTGAAAGTTTGGTTCATTTTGGGCGGGTGCTTTCCTCATTATCTGTGCCATATCTAGCCCCCAATAAAAGTTCCCCAGGACTTGTTTTTCCCGGGATATTTCTGTCTTTGTCTTTGCTACATTAATCTCACGACAAAGATTCCATTGCTTGAAAGATGGTCTTTGTTCAGGAATATGTCTGTCTTTGTCTATACTACATGAACGTCACAGCAAATACTTCCACAGACAGATTTTTGTTTCTGGTACGTCTGTCTTCAGGGACATTAGTGTCTTGCCTTTGTCCACTAGATCTGCCTTCAAGAGGGTAGTCTCTTCCTATAAAGACTTGGTGTTCAGAGATGTTACTGTCTTTGTCAATACCAGATTTGCCTCAAAAATACGGTATCCCTTCCTTCCTTTAAAAACTTGTTCCAAGAAAAACGACGAGCAGCCTCTTCCTTCAAAGAGTTGTTGTTCCGGGATATTCATATCATTGTCCATGCTAGATTTGCCTCAAAACAAGTAATCACCTCCTTTAAAGAAAGACGTGTTGGTCTGGGATGTTATAGTATTTCTAAAAAAAAAAAGGTTTGCCCGAAAAACAAGGAATCTTTTCCTTCAAAAACCAGTCGTTCAGGGATATTACAGTCTTTATCCATACTGTAATAGCCTCCAAACAAGGAGTTTTCTTCCTTTAAAACGCTTGTTTTTTCTGGGATATTGTTGTCTTTGTCCATACTCGATTTGTCTAAGTACAAGGGTCTCTCTTCTTTTAATTATGAGATTATTGTCTTCATTATCATTTATTATTCTCGGGGACACTGTCTGTCTTTGGCCGTACTGAATATGCCTCAAAGCAAGGAGTCTCTTCCTATAAAGACTTATTTTGCTCCGAGATGTTAATGACTTTGACCGTAGTACATTTGTCTCAAAACAAGGATTTTCTCTATCTAAAGACTTTTTTTCAGGGAGATTATTGTCTTTGAAACTGAAAACAAGACCCCCCCCCCCCCCCCCCCCCCCCCCCCTCTCCTTTTAATTAAGGAATAGCCTTTTCCGTGTTTTTTTCTACACGTATCTATACATCAAGGAGTCTCCCTTGAAATACTGTTTTTTTTCCCTTTTATTTCTATCTTTTTGTCTTTACTAGAATACCTCACAATTAGAATTCCCAGTCTTTGATTACACGTTTTCTAAGGGGATTTTGAAGGTAATTATTAAGAGGTTTAACTGTAACAATCAACAAGCCGATCAAACGACCGACCCAATCAACCAACCCACCCACCCACCAACCACCCAGTTTAATCCAAGCCTTGACGCTTTCATTTTCCGAAGAGAAGCTCAAAAAACAAGTCGGACTGTACAGAGACGACGGCCTCGCCGCGCTAAACAACAATCCAAGAACCATTGAAAAACAAGAAAAGAGAACTATGCAAAATTTTCCAAAACCATAACTTAAAAATCACCATCGAAGCAAACAAAAAGGTAGTGAACTACTTAGACATAACACTTGACCTCAACAACCACATATATAAACCATACAAGAAACCTAATGACACACCCATTTATGTAAACATCAATAGCAACCACCCACCATCTATACTAAAAAAATACCCAATGGCATAACAAGAGAGAGATTATCTAATCTGTCACATAATGAAAGAGTATTCAACAATGCAGCAGCAGAATACCAAGAGGCATTGCAAAAAAAAGTGGTTACAGCTACAAACTACAATACAACCCAGATAACAACATGAACAAAAACAAAAAAAAAGCAGGAAAAGGAAAATCACATGGTACAACCCTCCATATGATGGACGAGTAAAAAAACAAACGTAGGAAAAGAATTTTTTCAAAATTTTGACAGCATCCTTCCCAAAAGAACACAAATTGTCCAAAATATTCAACAAGAACACCATCAAACTATCATATTCATGCATGCCTAACCTTAAAAAATATAATTGATTCATCATCCAACAAAATGAAAAGCAACACAGCAAAGAAGGGTGAAGAAAGGAAATCCTGCAATTGTGCTAAAAAAGAACAGTGTTCCTTAAGCAAACAAATGCCTCTATAACAACATTGTATACCAAGCCACTGTGACATCAGAAAAAAAAAAAAAACATACATAGGGATCACTGAAAATCACTCCAAAACCAGATACGCAAACCATAAACAGTAAACAGTCATTCAACAAAAAAAATACAAAAAACCAAACAGAAACTGAGCAAATATATTTGGAGACTTAAAGACAAAAAAATAAAAACTATAACATATCCTGGGAAATCATAAAAAGGGCATCACCATACAACAACATTTCAAAAAGATGCAACCTATGTTCAACAGAAAAAATGGTTAATACTATGCAAAACCATACTTAGCAACCCTAAATACTAAAGTAGAAATAGTAAACAACTGCAGGCACAAATGGAAATCGTTGTCAGCAACGCACCCTGAACTGTAAACAACCCCAAAAAACCGAACAATACGTGCAGCCAATCCGCACGTGCAAACAGTGACATCAGGCCATATAACACCGGCAGTAGGCGCCCCAAAACCATCCTGACGAGAGCGCTGGCTCGGTGTGTGTGTGTGTGTAAGATGGCTGGGTTTATCTTTTGTTTTCCCTCTGATACGTAATGTGATATGATTACGATATCTTCGCTGCCTACACGATATCTGTATAACAGCGTCTCAGCATTTCGCAACCCCATTTGCGGTCTTTTCCCTTAGCTCTGATGACTTTTTGAATACACACTGGATCTGTCTCCTAACTGGATTACGGTGCCAGACACAGGTAACAGAAACAAAGTCTAAGTCAATAAAAAAAATTTTTTTAAAAATGGCATTAAGAAGGGTGGGAAGCACTTGCGCGCACGTGAGAGAGAAGAGCCAGAGGCTGAAGATGATGTTATATTAAAGAGAAGGGGTACTAGATGAAGAGCGCCAAGCGCAGATAGAGAAGAGAGTAAAATTACGGACAAGACGCTGACGAGAAGAGCAAGAGACGATTGAACGGGAGGGGGGGGAGAGAGACAGAGAGAGAGAGAGACAAACGATTTAGAGAGACTTCTGAGAAGAGAGAGGAGAGAGAGGACAGAAGACAGAGGCTGGAGAATGAGAGGAGTGAGAGAGGACAGAGAGACAGAGAGAGACAACTCCCCCCCCCCCCCCCAGCACACCAGCACTTCCCCCCACATGTTTTATTCTCAGGGGAGAAGAATATGATTCAGACAGAGAGGAGACGAGAGCCGCAGACACTCACACTCTAGGGATCGAGGGACGCATTTCGAGAAGGGGTGGACAATTCAGAGAAGACAAGGTAGGTTCCTATGAGGGAGACGAGGAGTAGG
>JADBJO010000258.1:369508-379508 GCA_016801955.1 Conus betulinus | reverse complement strand
ACTGGTCGCCCGCCTGTTCTGCTGTAAGAAACGAAACACGGTGTCAGTCAGTGTATCAGGCCGTGCCTGTCTGTCTGTCTCTTCCACCTGCGTCTAAGGAAAGGGGAAAGGAGAAGGTGGAGAAGAAGGTGAAGGAGAGGAAGCACAGGGTCAGAAGGAGGAGGAGGAGGAGAAGAGGAGAGGAGGAGTTGGTGGAAGAAGAAGAAGAAGAAGAAGAAGAGGAAAGCTATGGAGAGCATGAGAATGTGGGGCAGGGGGGGGGGGGTAGGGTGGTGGCGGAGAGAAACTAGAGATCCACAAAAGGAGGAGAATTGGAAGAGGAGGATAAGGAATGGATGAGGGAGAAGAAGGAGGAGGAGGAGGAGGAGGAGGAGGAGGAGGAGGAGGAGAAGAAGAAGAAGAAGAAGAAGAAGAAGAAGAAAAGGACCATGATGATGATGATGATGATGATGATGATGATGATGATGATACGATTGTGATGATGATGAAGAAGAAGAAAGAAGAAAGGACCATGATGATGATGATGATGATGATGATGATGATGATGATGATACGATTGTGATGATGATGATGATGATGAAGAAGAAGAAAGAAGAAGAAGAAGAAGAAGAAGAAGAGAAACGACAATAACAACAAAAACGTCTTCAACACAACAACAACACCAAGAAGAAGAAAAAACAAGAAGAAGATAACAAGAACAACAACAACCACCACCCACAAACAACAACAACAAGAGGGAGCAGACAGACAAACAAAAGAGGAGAGAGATTTAGTAGGAGAAATAAGGTGGAAGAGAAGGAGGAGGAGAGAGAAAAGGAGATGGTGGAGGAGGAGGAAGAGGAGGAGGAGGTGGGGGAGGAGGAGGTAGAGGAAGAGAAGGAAGAGGAGAAGGAGGAAGAGGAGGAGGAGAAACAAAAACCGATACGACGGCAATAGCGCCGACGTCGACGAAGAAGAAAACAACCAGTCGTCTTGTGGTTGATCGTGGATCAGGACAATGAAAATTATTCACACACACACACACACACACACACACACACACACACACGAAAAGCTTCCAAGTGCGGCTATGTTTTTCAAACATAGTATTTTCTTTTCAGATATTTATTTTTGTTCCTTGTTTTGCTTTGTTTCGTTGTATGTCTATACAAATCCACCTCTTACTCCCCCCTCCTCCCCCCCCCCCCCCCAACTCCGCGCTCCCCCTCCCCCTTCCTACCCACCCACCGTCCCTTGCTGCACTTAGTACACACACACACCCACACACACACACACACACACACACTAACACACACACACACACACACACACACACACACACACACACACACCTTAACCCTCTCCCCCTCTTTGGTCCGCTCTCGCGCCTTGACTGACGTGTTGGTGAAGGCGACGATAGATTTCATGGAAGGGAAACAGGTCGCCATTGTGGATTTCTCTGGTGGGGGAAATAATACTGGGTGTCAGTCAGTGTGTGTGAGACTTCTCCTATCTGTCTTCTTCCTTCATCTGTGTTGTGTAACGAATAGGAAGAGGAGGTGGGGAAGAGAAGGAGGAGGAGGAGAAGGAGAAAGAGGAGGAGGAGGAGGAGGAGGAGGTGTGGAGAAGAAGGAGGAGGAGGCGGACAAAGAGGAGGAAGGGAGGGGGAGAATGGGGAGGAGGAGGAGGAGGAGAAAGGACGAGAAAGAGGAGGAGAAGAAGAAGGAGGAGGAGGAGGAAGAGGAGAAGAAGGAGGAGGAGGAGGAGGAGGACGAGGAAGAGGAGGAATAGAAGAAGAAGGAGGAGGAGGAGGAGAAGAAGGAGGAGGAGGAGGACGAGGAAGAGGAGGAATAGAAGAAGAAGGAGGAGGAGGAGGAGGAGGAGGAGGAGGAGGAGGAGGAAGAGGAGGAGAAGAGGAAGAAGAAGGAGGAGGAGGAGGAGGAAGAGGAGGAATAGAAGAAGAAGAAGAAGAAGGAGGAGGAGGAGGAGGAGGAGAAGGAGGAGAAGGAGGAGGAGAAGAAGAAGGAGGAGGAGGAGGAGGAGCAGAAGGAGAACGAGGAGGACGAGGAGGAGAAGAAGAAGGAGGAGGAGGAAGAGGAGGCGGACGAAGAGGAGAAGGTGGAGGGGGAGGACGAGAAGGAGCCGGAGGAGGAAGTGGAGGAGAAGGAGAAGGAGGGGGAGAAGGAGGACGAGGACCAGGGCACCAGGTGAAATGATATGGAGATGACGATGGCAGAAGAGGAGGAAGAAAAAGGGAGAGAGGCGAGAAAGGGGCTGGAGAAATAAGAAAAATTAATAACGAAACGAAACAGAAGAAGAAAAGAGAGAGGGGGTGGGGGGAGGAGGAGAAGGGAAAGAAGAAAGAAGAAGAGGTTGAGGATGAGGCACACAAGGAGGAGAAGAAGAAGAAGAAGAAAAAGAAGAGGAAGAAGAAGAAAATGGAGGCGAACGATTAAAAAAAGAGAGAGAGAGAGAGAGAGACAGAGAGAGACAGAGAGACAGAGAGACAGAGATACAGAGAGAGAAATACGGATATTGATATTTATCCAATAATAGGCCATTGCCCCTCATGGAGGGGGTGCAACCAAAAAAAATCGTTTCAAAAAATGGAATACAGACACGCTGTGTTCGATATGAGAGAGAGAGAGAGAGAGAGAGAGAGAGAGAGAGAGAGAGAGAGAGAGAGAGAGAGAGAGAGAGAGAGAGAAGGTGAACAGAAACAAGAGGAAAAGTAAAAGGATAACAAGGAGGATGAGTAATATCAGGATGAGAAACAATAGGAACAAGTGAATACGACGACGATGAAAAAGCAAAATAACAGCAATAACAAGAAACAACAACAACAACAACAAAATCAGCCATAATAAGCAATTGTTTATTTTATTTACTTTTAGTTTGTGTTGTGTCTCCTTCGTATGTTTACTTACACCAGACCACCTCTTGTCCCTACTCTCCATGCACACCCCCTCCCCCCCCCCCCCCATCCCCCCTCTCAATCCCCGTTCAGTCTTCTCTCCTTCCCCCCTCGGACTCGCGTGATCAGGAAGGCGACGATAGATTTCAAGAAAGTGAAACTAGTCGCCCCCGCAGGTCTTATCTGCTGGGGAAACAGTACCTGGTGTCAGTCACTGTGTGTTGGACCTCTCCTGTCTGTCTCTCCTTCATCCAGGTCGTGGAGAGAGAGAGAGAGAGAGAGAGAGAGAGAGAGAGAGAGAGAGAGAGAGAGAGGTGGTGGTGGAGGAGAAGGAGAAGAAGGAGGGGGGGGGGAGGAGAGGGGGGGGGGGGGGGGAGAAGAGCTGGAGGCAGAAGAGAGAGAGAGAGAGAGAGATTTCAAAGGGGAAGAAGAAGAAGAAGAAGGAGAAGAAGGAGAAGAAGAAGAGTAAAGGAAAAGGAGAAGAAGAAGACGAAGAAGACAGAGAAGAAGAAGAGAGAGGAAGAAGTAGAAGAAAGAAGAAGAAGAAGAAGAAGAAGAAGACGAAGAGTAAAAGGAAGAAGAAGAAGACAGAGAAGACGAAGACGAAGAAGAAAAAGAAGAAGAAGAAGAAAATGATGGTGGTGGTGGTGGTGGTGGTGGCGGCGGTGGGGAGCAGGAATAAGGCACCCACATTGAAATATAATATGGCTTCAAATAAGAAGAAAGGGGACCGCTCAGTCAAGCGGATGGTACTTTTCCTTCAGATTTCTTGACCAGCAATGGCAGGTGTCTGTATCTCTCGGGCCTGGCAGACCCCGGAATGCTCTCACGAAAGGTATAACATAGTGCACAGCCCCATCATGTACTCTCAGACCAAAACGAAACTCCATAGCACCATCTCCATCATCCTCATGCTCACGGAATGTCGGAAATCCTCAAAATTCTTTGCTGTTCACGTCCTGCTCTCGTGGTGACCTCAATTTACCGATTTCCGCTCCACGGTCACACTCGTGGCAAGTTCGTCCACGTCATTGGTCTTGGCATGCTCACGGGGGTCTAAGTATTGACACCATACGGAAGGGAATGCTCACTCACGTGACTTTGTAAGGTGATGTCCTGGGTCGGTAGGATCGAACCAGACACCAGTGAAAAATCACGGAAATGACCAGGCAGATTTCCGCCTTGGCTTCAGGCTGTGTGTCAGATCAATTGACATAGGCTAGAACACCAAGGCGACATAAAAGAATGTTGTTATGCTCTGCATAGTTATGCGTGGATTGTCTTCAGTTGTGACAAGCTCCTAGCATAACATTATCAGTCTCCAAAATCCCCCCAAAGTCGGAGTGTGGCTGCCTATGTGGCGGGGTAATCAAAAACGGTCACACACGTAATGTTCTCATCATCCCCAGCTGATGCATTTGTACCATGGTGTTCTAGTACTTCGGCCGTTCGGATGATCTCTGGAGTGTTTTAGCCAGGGTACGACATCAACAACAGCAAGAACAACAATAACTAGGCAGATTTTATGCACTGTCTCCTCCGACGGGGGCCTCGTATCTAACTGATGTGGATTACTCTCTTGTGGACAAGGGATGGGGTGCTGCTGGGTAGCAACAGGGCAAACAGAGGGACGGGCTGTGTATGGGGTATGTGGAATGAACGTCATGAGAGTTATGCTACTAAATGAGAAAAAAAAATCATCCTGCAAAAATAAAGGAAAAAAAAAAACATGAAAAAAAAGTCATAAAAGAGGAAGAGGAAGAAAAAGAAGGACAAGGGAGAGAGCGGGGTTGGGGGTGGGGGTGGAGAAGAAAAAGAGTGGGGGGGGGGGGGGGGGATGATGAGGGTAAGGGAAAAAAATAGGAAGAGAAAAAAGAGGTGGAGGAAGGGGACGATGAAGGGGAGGGGGAAGGAGGGGGAGAGGTGAAGAGCAACAAACAACAAGCAAACAAACAAATAAACCAACAACAACGACATCCACGACGGCGAGGGGTAGGAAAAAAGAACAAGAACAAGGTAAAAGAAAAAAAAAACGAAGAGAGAAAGAAAGAAGACTGGGAAAGGGGTGGGAAAAAAAAAGTATGGAAAACAATCTGATAAAATCAAGACTGACTCCACAGGATGTCTGTGGTGATACCTCCCAGATTAGATTATGCCCCCCCCCCCCCCCCCCTTCACTCCCCCACTCCCCAACTATGCCGTTCCCCTCTCCCAATCCCTCACCCCAGCACCTAGTCCCTTATCTCCCCCCACCCCCACCCCCACCCCCACCCCTTTCTCCCCAAACCGACTGAGGGGGTGGGAAGACAAAACACGGCTAACTACAAAGACAGGAGATGTTAAATCAGAGAAAGAGAGAGAGAGAGAGGCAGACAGACAGACATAGAAAGAGAGACATCCAGACAGACAGAGATAGAGGCAGAGAGAAAGAGAGACAGACAGACAGACACAGAAAGAGAAAGAGAGAAGAAGAAGAAGAAGAAGAAGAAGAAGAGAGAGAGAGAGAGAGAGAGAGAGAGAGAGAGAGATATATATATATATATATATATATATATATATATATATATATATATATGTAGAGAGAGAGAGAGGGGAGACAGACAGAGACAGACAGACAGAGACAGAGAGAGAGAAGGAGAGAGAGAAGGGGGGTAGGTTCCCCCTTGGTGACACGGAGAAGCGCGAGAGGCCACAGGAGAGAAGGGCAGGCGCTACGCTTCGGGCCCCGCCGAGCTGTTTATTGTGGCAGCGGCCACAAAGGCCTGTCGCCACACACCAAGACGGCTGGCGTCAGGCGGGGAGCCCAGCTGATGGTCGACCGACAGACAAACACCACGCGCTGTCTGTCTGGTCCCCCCCCCCCCCCTCCCACCCGTCTCCACCCTCCACCCCACCCCCCCCCAGCCCCCACCGTTTGCTTGTGCACCCCCCCCCCCCCCCCCCCCCCCCCCGAGCCGCCATGGGGATAAACCATACTTTCCATCACTATCACCACCACCACCACCACCACCACTACACCCCTTTACGTCCCCTTCCCCCCACTCCCCTTTCCCGTCCCCTCCCCCTCCCCCCTAAACACACACGCACACACCACCACCAAAACAACAAGCGCTACCTACAGTATGAAGGTTTACAGTAGACTCTTGTCTCGAAGCCGGAGGAGAGAGGGAGTGAGGGGGTGAGGTTTGGTAGAGTCAGGGAGGGAGGGAGAAGAGGAGGTAAGACGTGGGTAGGGTGGGTGAGTTGGTTGGGAGGGGGGACTCAATGGTAAAGTAAAAAGTGATTAAACATTCCTACCTGGTCTCTCAAGAAAGATGGGCGAAAACGGAGCTTTCGGCTACCCTCCGGCAGCCTTCCTCAGCACTGTTGGACTGACGGGGTGAACCGTGTTCGGTGCGCACGTCCCTGAGTCGAGTTCGCGTCATGGGACCGATCTCGGGAGTTGTAAAAGCGACGGCAGGATGTGTCTCCCCCTGTCCCGGTTTAGGGTTGGTGTGGTTTCCGCGATGTAGATGGCCTCCTTCACCCCTCTCTGGAACCATCTGGCCTCCCGGTCCAGGACGTTGAAGTTGTCACTGGGGAGCACATGTCTGCTGTTGACCATGTGTTCCCCTACCGGGGAGGAGTCCCTCTTGTGTTCTTTGATACGGAACCTCAGTTTTCTTTCTGTTTCACCCACATACGACTGGTCACAATCACCGCACTGGGTTTCGTAGATTGCCCCTGATTGGTCCAGATTGTCTGTTTTGTCTTTGGGGGCCACAAGCTTGCTCCTGATGGTGTTGTATGGCTTGGCATGTACTCCCACATCGTTTTTTCCTGATTTTACGTGAAAGGGCTTCTGTGACACCTCGGACATAGGGGATGGTGACTTGTCCAAGGCGAGGACTCGGGTTGTTGGTGGAGGTGTAGGAGAGTTCTTCTTGCTCCCTGGAGTGTCTCAGGCCCACTTAGGGTACCCTGAGACGCTGAGCACTTCTTGAGGTGGTGGGGTTCCTCCTCACGGTTCGTCTGCCTGGAACAGATGGTGTTGGCTTGGTGACGAAGAGTCCTGATCACCCCCAGTTTGTGTTCCAATGGTTGATGGCTGTCAAACTGGAGGTACTGATCTGTGTGTGTAGGCTTTCGGTACACTTTGAAGGATAGGGAGTCACCCTCTCTGGAGACCCGGGTGTCCAAAATGGCGATACTGCCGTTTTCCTCTACCTCATGGGCGAATTTGATGGCAGGATGCTGGCTGTTCGGGTGGCTTGAGAAATCCACCACTTCTTTCTTCAGCAGAACCTTAGTGTCATCCATGTAGCGTCCCCAGGAATGGAAGGACAACGCCTTCTGCTCAAAGTCCTCCATGAAGAGGCTGGCAACGATCAGGCTCACTGGCGACCCCATGGTGCGAGGGGGGTTCTTTGTGGAAGTGTGCTGTCCGACTCCAGCCTGTGTCTGATGATCTCAACGCTTACCTCCACTGGCACACTAGTGAAGAGGACTGTCACATCAAAGGACACAAGCTGCTCGTCTGGTCCCAGCTTGAATTCACTGAGTTTGGAGACCAGGTCTGCACTGTTCTTGATGTGGTGTTGTGTTCTGCCTACTAGCGGAGCCAGTATGTTGGCCAAGAATCTGGCTGTCTCGTAGGTGATCGAGCCCCTGGAGGCTACAATGGGGCGGAGGGGGATGTCACTCTTGTGCACTTTTGGGAGTCCGTAGAACCTGGGCACATCAGCGATGGAGGGATATAATTTCCCATACTGTTCCTGGGCGAGTTTTCCCAGATTCCTTCAGATTCCTCAAGGCTTGCACCAGTTTGTCGTGTACCTGCTGGTAGGGTCCTTCTTCAGTGGCAGGTAGGTGTTCCTGTCCTCCAGCAGTTGTGGCTTTCTCTCTGTACGCGTTTCTGGTCAAGATCACTGTAGCCCGGCCTTTGTCTGCTGGAAGCACCATGATGGACTTGTCGGTCTTCGGGTCTTTAAGTGCTAGTTTCTCTTTCACAGAAAGGTTCGATTTGGGGGGGGGGGGGGGGGGGGGGGGGGGGGTTGGCCTGTTGAGAATGCTAGCACACTCCGATCTCAGGTGAGTGGCTTGTTGCGTGCTGGGACCAATGTGTTTACATGCAGTCTCGACGGTAGTGATGAAGTCTACTATCGGAAGTTTGTCCGGTGTAATGGCGAAGTTCAGCCCTTTCTCTAACACAAACTGTTCATCCCAGGTAAGTTCACGTTCCGACAGATTGACCACCCACCTGTTTTTCATGTTTCTGGTCTTCTGCTTGCTCGCTTTAGCGATAGGTGCATCCCCATGTAGAAAGTAAAAGGCGTTGATTTTGCTCAGGTGCCTGATGGTTAGTTCAACAGGTAGGTGACCGATTTTACGTCAAATGTAGAGTGTTGAATTCCAACATAAAAATTGTTGTTGTTGTTGTTGTTTTGTTGCTCATCTTTACATATTCTTATTGTGGTGGCGTCAATGTAGTCTAAGTCACGTCCTCTAACCCCATCTTCTGGTCAGGCCAACAGACAAGTCCCATGGCAGACGACAGGGGAAAGCAAATCACGGAGGGCGTACCTTGCAGTAGTCTCCTTTTCAAAATGACTTTGGTTTTAATTTGGTTTTAATTTTCTTGGACACAAATTTGGCAATAATTGGTCTTGGCTACATTTTCGTGTCGTTTTGTTGTTGTTGTTGTTGTTGTTGTTGTTTTTCCGTTAGCTGATCGTTTTATGTTCAGTAATGTTAAATCTTCTATGAGTCCTTTACGTTTCTGAATGACTTCAGCTTTAGATTTCATGGAGATGAATTTAGCAATAATTGGTCTAGGTCTGTTGTCATCTTTTGTCCGACTCTGTAATCAGTACCTATGTCTGCTGCTGGCAAAGGAGTCAAATGCAAGGACCTCTAAATTTTGTGGGTAATGTTTTCTTCACATTTTGTTGTGGTTTCGTTACTGTTTTCCGGCTTATCCCTAGAAATCTGTCTGAAGCTCTTCTCTGATTCCGTTCGAGACTGTAAATCTTTTCCTCATCACTTTGAACAGCGCTATTGAAAGAGTTCTGATTTCCTCGTGCAATTCTTAGATCACGTTTTTGGTATCTTCAAGTTTGGATCTTAGGTTGTTATTTTCTTGCTGTATAAAGCAAAAATGTCGCCACGTAGTGGCTAAAACTGTTCAAATATATGTGCAAACAATTGTAATTCACCGACTTCAACTTCACTTTTCAATGTCCCATAGTTTTCACTCAGTCCCTTTTCAACGTTTGTTAGCAGGTCTTAACTACCGTTCTCCTCCCTATCCCTCTGTGCGATGTACGTTGTATTTGTTTCCCTGGGGCCATTCTTTCTGCCCCTCTTACAAATAAACTCTAAGGGTTTTGTCCACTGAGCGACTCTGGCAGGTGTCTTTTGATTTCCTGTGACCTCTCCAAAGATACAGATTCCTGGGAGTTATTGCTTACATCAGGGAGCGATTCTTTCTTTTAATCTCTTTTTGGTGCCATATAAATCAATCTTTCTCAATAATAATTTGAAATGTGTCTTTACCTTGTTTATAGACTTTGCATGAAACGACTCTTCATCTGTCTGCGTTACATCACCATGAAGAAAAGAATGAGAACCAGAGGGTATGATTCACAACCACAATACTGAATGACTATATGCTATTACTTAGTAGTAACAGGGGGGAAAAAAAGGACAAGCAGACAAACATATTTACGACTACCGGATTTAAACAGGTCACTCAGCTAGGAATAGCACTTACTTGGAGCTTTCGACAGACCTCCGTCCGTCTTCTTCGGCGGTGGTGTTGCTACTAGGTGAACTGGAGTTCAGTGCACACGACCACAGGTCGAACCCTGGTCATGTGACTGAACAATGAGGGTGTTGTACACCGATGGCAAGGTGTGTCTGCTCCGGTCCCGGTTGAGTGTGGGGTTGTTGGCGGCAATATGTATAGCTTCCTTCACCCCACGCTGAAACCATCTATTGTCACGGTCGAGAACGCTGATGTTGTCATAATCGAACTGATGTTGCTGGGTGTGTAGGTGGGCGCCTACTTGTGATGATTCCCTTTTGTGTTCTGTCAAGCGACCAGCTGGCTGCGGATGGTTTTGATAG
>JADBJO010000258.1:362008-364508 GCA_016801955.1 Conus betulinus | reverse complement strand
CAAAATCCTTTCTTGATTCATCAACAGGAGGAAAACGGTTTTATTTGAAGCTAACAAAGTTTTGGCTAATTTCTTAAACTGCTAAACACACAAACACACACACACGCGCGGGGCGCGCGCGCGCGCGCCCCACGCACATACACACACGCGCGCGCGCGCGCGCGCGCACGCACACAGAAAGGTAAGTGCTCTCTGTAACGGGCTACAGGTAAAGTAAAAATCTTTTCTATGAATGTACCGCCAGCTTTTCTCTTTTCCCAGGCACCAGGAACAGTAGCCTCCTATGACAGGTGCATAAAGCGATCGCAGGCTTGGAAGTCGTGGGTTCAATTCCCATCAGAGCCATTGATTACTGGGAGTTTTCAGTCCTGACTAGCTTCTACTCAGAGCCGAGTTTGACGCTGGCTTTAACGGGGTGATGGAATAACCAAGCATTCGAGTTTTATTTACTCAGTGATATGCGTCTCTTAGAGTGCTGCTATAATTTCCTGACCAATGCTGCAGGTGTCTGTATCTCTCGGGCCTGATTAACGCCAGGATATATAGATTGCAGCTCTGTCAGTAGTGACCAGAACTGACCCCCACAGCACGATCTTCATCATCATCCCCATCCTCATGCTGAATCGATGAGAATGAAACCTCAAATTGTGCAGCCCTCCACGTCCTGCTCCCGTGGTGATCTTAGGTTCAATTCCTGTCAACGTTTATGCTCCCAGACCGTCTGTAAATCTGCATAAAAAACGGCTGTCCTATCCAACCTACGCCTATCCTAGCACATGATAGTTTGAAAAGCTAGCTTGTCTTCCAAGCCGATACTTTCTAGCCTGCATGCTTTCTGAATAGAACTCGTCCCCCCCCCCCCCCCCCCCCACCCCCCCCCCCCCCCCCCCCCCCCCCCCCCCCCCCCCTTTTTTTTTTTCCTGTCCCAGCCAGTGTAACAGCCAATCGGTGGACACCTCTTTGTCACGTGACTTGGCACGACACCTAGGCAATGGTCTGAGGAAAGTGGTCGACTGCAGTTTTCTTCACCCAAAATAATTATTTCTTCTTCTTCTTTTCTTAACTGAGGGCCTAACATCAATTTGTTGGTCACTCTAGCGCCTAACTGAAAAAAAAAAAACACAAAAACAAACAAACAAACAAACAAAACAGAAGGTTTTATTGGAATCAAAATCTTGCCGGCGATGATGGAGTTTCCTTTGTCGGTTTACAGTGTAAGCTGCGGCAGAATGGGGTGGACACTGAAGGGCTGGTCATCGTTTTGTCCAGGCTTGTACTCCCGACATGCTTTGCGTGTCATCAGTAGTTGCTGACGTAACTTTTATTTCCAAGATGTTGCAATTACTTCCATTTCGTTCGTCGCGTTTCGGGGGTTTTGTTTGTTTGTTTGTTTGTTTGTTGGTTGGTGTGTGTGTGTGTGTGTGTGTGCGTATGTGTGTGTGTGTGTGTGTGTGTGTGTGTGGGGGGGGGGGGGGGGGGGGGTGTCTTTTTTTTACGGGGTCTCGTAGCCAGAGAAATGGTCCCTGGTAGCCTAGATACTTAGAAGTCAGTGCATCTTTAGCGTTTTGGGTTAAGTGGTTGATTTCATTACTTTGGCGTCGAGCATTAAGAGATCGAAATCACATCTGGGCTTTCTTTCTTTCTTTCTTTCTTTTTTTTTTTTTTTTTAAATGATGTTGTGCTTTTATATTGTTCTGATATTACGAATAAACAAAATCTCCATCTTCGTCTTAATCCATGGTTTGTTAATCGTGCATTCTATCCGTCCGAATTTCCCGCAGCGATGACTGAACCTGATGCTGTGATCACGCGCGGTCATGACCCAGCGGATTCGCCGCCCCAGTCACCACGGGGAGCAACCCCTTTGCTAGGAGAAGATAACTCTCACGAGATTTGCCTATTATAAGGAGCTATCCGAAAGGCAGTTCCAAGCGGGAGATCATCGTGTGCGACAAATTAACTATCTGTAGGCTAGAATAGTCAGAGGATAGTTTTCTGTCGTAGTCGTGTAACTATCCACGTGTATGATCGGCCTTACGAAGTTTCTATCGGGGTCATCAGTGTCGGCCAGTCATGGAAACTGTCGTCAGACGGACCCAGTGGCGCCCTCTTGAGGGGGGCACTCACTCCCGTCGCTCCGCGACTAAGCAAGTTATTGTCGTCGGCAGGGGTCTTAGCAGGTGCGGACCTGCCTACGTTAGATCAGAACAGTGCCGAGTCTCCTCTGGTGGGGTGCCTCAAGACGGCTTGATGTTAACTGCTCCCTGTGGACGGCTCGTTCCGTGGCGGAACCTGGACAAACCAGGGAGCCGGAATGAGCGGCGAAGGAGCTGTGCAACTGAAGCGAAGGAATTATGCAACTGAAGCGAAGGTTTATGCAACTAAAGCGAAGGAATTATGCAACTGAGCGAAGGATAATGCAACTGTAGCAGAGGAGTTATGCAACTGAAGTGAAGGATTATGCAACTGAGGTGAAGAATTATGCAACTGAAGCGAAGAA
>JADBJO010000258.1:347008-354508 GCA_016801955.1 Conus betulinus | reverse complement strand
TTATAATTATGTTATGCATGTTTGGCTGCAACCTATGACCCCTTCAGGCATCTAGAAACACTGTTTTGAACTAAGGATTAAAAACAAATTGTTACGTCATCCTAGTAGTTTTTTGTTGTGTTTGTTTGTTTGTTTGTTTGTTGTTGTTTTGTTAATCCCTGGTAACTGGCCGTTCATAGCCCGTGTCTTTTACATCTTCACCTTTCAACCTCTAGACAAATTTCAGTCAATTTTTTAAAATCTAAATTTGGATCTAAATGCTCGCCTTGGCATTTTGGGGACACTTTTCTTAAATACAGGCAAGAGGAATTGCCAGAATTTGAGGAGTTGTCCTTTCGTGAGTGTGTGGACGTGAAGTGCTTCTTAAGAGCAGTGTAGTAGTAGTAGCAGTGTAGCCTAGTTCAGGAGGTTCCAGCAGCAAGCCTGATGATCTCTTCATAGAACGAAGACAGACAGCTATCGTTTGCTGGTCCTACAGATCTCCAGCCCTTGGAGGAATTGAAAGCATGCAGAGCCTTTCATTGACAAGATTTCCCCTTTTCTTTTTCTTTGAAACTGAAGTCTGTCTGAAAGTGATGCATTGTTACCGGCACCTGTTGGAAAGCTCCCCTTTCCATGGGAAAGGAAAACGTCAAGGACCCGTTGAAAAGCTCCCTTCCCATGGGAAAGGAAAACGCGGTGTCATGGCTTACATCGTGCATGCCTTGCGTCAGTCTTTGAGCCTTCACGATTGTTGAGTATTGCGTTTTAAATTCACACACACACACACACACACACACACACACACACACACACACACACACGCATGTATATAATGATGAACAATTAGGTAATGGGAGAAAAACAAGTGAAGGCTAACAATTCTAAAATTCTTCCGTAATTATAGTGATGACTTGGTAAAGATTAAAACTTTAAAAGATGAAAAAAAAAAAAAAGTGTGTGTGTGTGTGTGTGTGGGGGGGGGGGGGGGGGGGGGGGGGGAAGAAGAAATGGCGACATAAAATTAAGAAAATATATAATAAAATATGAAAACCCTTCTCTAGCTGTATGAGGGACCCACTGTCATCTCTCTTGAAGGCTGATCTCTTTATATTGCCTGCTCCGAGGCCTTTCGTCCGCTGGATCGGACTCATCAGGGAGACACGGCTGATTGTACATACCACAGTCCATAATTCTGTGGTGTTCCCACCTCCAAGGGTTCAACAAAGAATCCAAACAGCACCCCCAAAGCAGCCAGCGAAGGGTAGTAAATGAAACAAAAACGACTGAGTTGAGAAGAAAAAAAAAAGCTACTGCAAAACTAAAAACATGAATGTAGGGGACAATCTTTCAGCCTTTGCTTGAGGATCCATTCAAGGGATGCGAGGGAGATCAAAAGATATATATGTGTGCGTATATATATATATATATATATATATATATATATATATATAACACCTGTGTGTTGCAATGTAATGTATAAGGATATTTAAAGAGCGCTTTACCTTGCGAGAGCTCAAAGCGCATAATTACAATAACATGACAAAATACTAATTCTAATCAAAGTACACACACACACATAGACACACGAGCGCGTCAAAACAAGCAGACTCGCGCACAGAGATAAGTGGGTATTGTTAATCGGTCAGGGCAAAAGATGCATCTTTAGGGTGATTTTAAAAGTCTTTAAAGAGTCCGTGTTACGCAGAAAAGAAGGCAGACCATTTCACAGAGCAGGTGCCAATATATAAGGCAACTAAACTTGCTCTTCTGTCTTAGATTGAAGAAATAGGGGGAGAAGCATTCATGTCTGCAGTGGTAGATAATTCTGCCTAACAAACAGTATGTGCTTGTGCGGGTGAATGGGAATTATGAATGCTTCTCAAAATGAGCCTTCAGCAAGTTTATAGTCTCCAAGGGGAGACAATCTCCAATGGGGAGAAATCTCACTAATGTATAAACTTCTGATGAGATACCGGTATTTCGAAACCTGATTGTTTCTCTTCAGTGACCGCGGAAAGTGATAACTCGACTCCTCTGCCCTTTCGATTTTAAGAAGAATGCTATGCCAGAGAAAGGCTGGCGTGCAATACCGTAGTGTTTGTTGCGTCTTTAAAAAAAAGAACAAAAAAAAACAAAGATGCCCACCTAAGAAGCAAAAGAAAATCATGAAAGAGCAAAAACAAGCTACATTTTCTTGTGAAAAGTAGAAAATATACAAAAGCTAACCTCTTCAGACACAAGTGCTGAGGGCCAGTTCTTGGAAAAAGGATGATAAAAGGAAGTTTTAAAAAACCCAACAGATCTGTTTCGAGCCAGCGCTCTCGTCAGGATGGTTTTGGGGCGCCTACTGCCGTGTTATATGGCCTGATGTCACTGTTTGCACGTGCGGGTTGGCTGCACGTATTGTTCGGTTTTTTTTGGGGGTTGTTTACAGTTCAGGGTGCGTTTGCTGACAACGATTTCCATTTGTGCCTGCAGTGTTTACTATTTCTACTTTAGTGTTTAGGGTTGCTAAGTATGGTTTGCATAGTATTAACCATTTTTCTGTTGAACATAGGTTGCATCTTTTTGAAATGTTGTTGTATGGTGATGCCCTTTTTATGATTTTCCAGGATATGTTATAGTTTATTTTTTTGTCTTTGAGTCTCCAAATATATTTGCTCAGTTCTGTTTGGTTTTTGTATTTTTCTTTGTTGAATGACTGTTTATGGTTTGCGTATCTGGTTTTGAAGTGATTTTCAGTGATCCCTATGTATGTTTCTTTTTCATTTTCTGATGTCAGTGTGGTTGGTATACAATGTTGTTATAGAGGCATTTGTTGCTTAAGGGACACTGTTCTTTTTAGCACAATTGCAGGATTTCCTTTCTTCACCCTCTTTGCTGTGTTGCTTTTCATTTTGTTGGATGAATCAATTATGTTTTTAAGGTTAGGCATGCATGAATATGATAGTTTAATGGTGTTCTTGTTGAATATTTTGGACAGTTTGTTCTTTTGGAAAGGATGCTGTCAAAATTTTGAAAAATTCTTTTCCTACGTTTGTTTTTACTCGTCCATCATATGGAGGGTTGTACCATGTGATTTTCCTTTTCCTGCTTTTTTTGTTTTTGTTCATGTTGTTATCTGGGTTGTATTGTAGTTTGTAGCTGTAACCACTTTTTTTGCAATGCCTCTTGGTATTCTGCTGCTGCATTGTTGAATACTCTTTCATTATGTGACAGATTAGATAATCTCTTGTTTATGCCATTGGGTATGGTTTTAGTATAGATGGTGGGTGGTTGCTATTGATGTTTACATAAATGGGGTGTCATTAGGTTTCTTGTATGGTTTATATATGTGGTTGTTGAGGTCAAGTGTTATGTCTAAGTAGTTCACTACTTTTTTGTTTGCTTCAATGGTGATTTTTAAGTTATGGTTTTGGAAAATTTTGCATAGTTCTTTTTTCTTGTTTTCAATGGTTCTTGGATTGTTGTTTAGCGCGGCGAGGCCGTCGTCTCTGTACAGTCCGACTTGTTTTCCGAGTTGCTTTTGGATGTTGGGATAGTATAAACAGTCCGACTAGTTCACATGTTTCGGCACCGTCATACGATCCCATGGTCACATCAAATGTTGAGTTTTATTTGTTTTCTTGATCCATGTATCATTTCTGCTGTAGAGTAAGTTTTCTTTCTTGGTGTGAAAATGATTTCCATTTCTGACCCTGTTATGTCTGTGTGTTTATTAGCAAATTTCAGAGCTTTAGTGAGTAGCTCTTCGTCTATGATGGGTAGAAGTCTACTATGTCGAATGTGATGAATACTGTGTTCTTCTGTTTGTTAAGGTTTTTGAACCATTGGATAACTTCATATGTGTTCTTCCAGAGGTTGTATTCAGTGTTTGATTTTATGTTTTTTATGGCTTTTTCTAAGATTTTCTTACTTATTTTGCCAGTTCAGATTTAGATGGGTTTATTAGTCTACATGTTGGGTTGTTGTGGAAATTGGGTTTATGGTCTTTAAGGGTTATGAAGGCTTCTTTTATTGCAGTTGTTTCCACCCTGTCACCTAGATCCATGTGGTGTACGAGTTCTTTTTCTTTTTTTCGGATGTTGTTGTGTATGGTTTTATCAGCTTTTTGTAGTTTTTCTGAATGTTTTTATCAAGAAGTTGTGAGTACTCGTTTGGTTCATTTTGTAGTAATTACTGGTTTTGTCAGCCTTCACGAATATTTTTTTATCATTTTGTATTTGTTTTATTTCATTTTTTAATGATGTTTGGAAATCGTTGTTTGATTTTTTGAATTCTATGTTGGCTATCATTCTTTTCATTTTATCCTCAAAAGATTTCATTTCATCTATGGCTGGTGGAGATCGCCATGATTTGAAGTCATATGTGTTTTTTGTCCTCTTTTTTTGCATTCGGATTCAGGAAGAAAAATGCTTTCCATCTCATGTTTCGTACGAATTTTTCAGTTTGTTCTATTAATCTTTTTAAGTAGAAACTGCGGGTTGGAAAATGGTATATTTTTTGTCGATTGTCTAAAATTAATTTCCTCCATTTTGAAATTCACCAGGCCACAGTGCTCAACATAAGGAGCTATTATCAAAAATATTGCTAAAACGCCTAATAAAAATCTGAAAGTGCTCAACCCCTTGGGGAGCAACATCTGTTAAAAAAGGATGATAAAAGGAAGTTTTAAAACCCAACAGATCTGTTTCGAGCCAGCGCTCTCGTCAGGATGGTTTTGGGGCGCCTACTGCCGGTGTTATATGGCCTGATGTCACTGTTTGCACGTGCGGGTTGGCTGCACGTATTGTTCGGTTTTTTTGGGGGTTTTTACAGTTCAGGGTGCGTTTGCTGACAACGATTTCCATTTGTGCCTGCAGTTGTTTACTATTTCTACTTTAGTGTTTAGGTTGCTAAGTATGGTTGCATAGTATTAACCATTTTTCTGTGTTGAACATAGGTTGCATCTTTTTGAAATGTTGTTGTATGGTGATGCCCTTTTTATGATTTTCCAGGATATGTTATAGTTTATTTTTTTGTCTTTGAGTCTCCAAATATATTTGCTCAGTTCTGTTTGGTTTTTTTTGTATTTTTCTTTGTTGAATGACTGTTTATGGTTGCGTATCTGGTTTTGAAGTGATTTTCAGTGATCCCTATGTATGTTTCTTTTTCATTTTCTGATGTCACAGTGGCTTGGTATACAATGTTGTTATAGAGGCATTTGTTGCTTAAGGGACACTGTTCTTTTTTAGCACAATTGCAGGATTTCCTTTCTTCACCCTTCTTTGCTGTGTTGCTTTTCATTTTGTTGGATGAATCAATTATATTTTTTTAGGTTAGGCATGCATGAATATGATAGTTTAATGGTGTTCTTGTTGAATATTTTGGACAATTTGTGTTCTTTTGGAAAGGATGCTGTCAAAATTTTGAAAAATTCTTTTCCTACGTTTGTTTTTACTCGTCCATCATATGGAGGGTTGTACCATGTGATTTTCCTTTTCCTGCTTTTTTTGTTTTTGTTCATGTTGTTATCTGGGTTGTATTGTAGTTTGTAGCTGTAACCACTTTTTTGCAATGCCTCTTGGTATTCTGCTGCTGCATTGTTGAATACTCTTTCATTATGTGACAGATTAGATAATCTCTTGTTTATGCCATTGGGTATGGTTTTTAGTATAGTATAGATGGTGGGTGGTTGCTATTGATGTTTACATAAATGGGTGTGTCATTAGGTTTTCTTGTATGGTTTATATATGTGGTTGTTGAGGTCAAAAAAATATCCAAAATATTCAAATGTCCAAAATATTCAACAAGAACACCATTAAACTATCATATTCATGCATGCATGCCTAACCTTAAAAAACATAATTGATTCATCAAAATGAAAAGCAACACAGCAAAGAAGGGTGAAGAAAGGAAATCCTGCAATTGTGCTAAAAAAAGAAACAGTGTCCCTTAAGCAACAAATGCCTCTATAACAACATTGTATACCAAGCCACTGTGACATCAGAAAATGAAAAAAAAAACATACATAGGGATCACTGAAAATCACTTCAAAACCAGATACGCAAAAACATAAAACAGTCATTCAACAAAGAAAAATACAAAAACCAAACAGAACTGAGCAAATATATTTGGAGACTCAAAGACAAAAAAAATAAACTATAACATATCCTGGAAAATCATAAAAAGGGCATCACCATACAACAACATTTCAAAAAAGATGCAACCTATGTTCAACAGAAAAATGGTTAATACTATGCAAACCATACTTAGCAACTCTAAACACTAAAGTAGAAATAGTAAACAACTGCAGTCACAAATGGAAATCGTTGTCAGCAAACGCACCCTGAACTGTAAACAACCCCCAAAAAAAACGAACAAATACGTGCAGCCAACCGCACGTGCAAACAGTGACATCAGGCCATATAACACCGGCAGTAGTAGGCGCCCCAAAAACCATCCTGACGAGAGCGCTGGCTCGAAACAGATCTGTGGGGTTTTAAAACTTCCTTTATCATCCTTTTTTAACAGATGTTGCTCCCCAAGGGGTTGAGCACTTTCAGATTTTTATTAGGCGTTTTAGCAATATTTTTGATAATAGCTCCTTATGTTGAGCACTGTGGCCTGGTGAATTTCAAAATGGAGGAAATTAATTTTTTAGACAATCGACAAAAAATATACCATTTTCCAACCCGCAGTTCTACTTAAAAAAATTAATAGAACAAACTGAAAAATTCGTACGAAACATGAGATGGAAAGCATTTTTCTTCCTGAATCCGAATGCAAAAAAAAAAGAGGACAAAAACACATATGACTTCAAATCATGGCGATCTCCACCAGCCATAGATGAAATGAAATCTTTTGAGGATAAAATGAAAAGAATGATAGCCAACATAGAATTCAAAAAAATCAAACAACGATTTCCAAACATCATTAAAAAATGAAATAAAACAAATACAAAATGATAAAAAAATATTCGTGAAGGCTGACAAAACCCAGTAATAATACTACAAAATGGAACCAAACGAGTACTCACAACTTCTTGATAAAAACATTCAGAAAAAACTACAAAAAAAGCTGATAAAACCATACACAACAACACATCCGAAAAAAAGAAAAAAAAGAACTCGTACACCACATGGATCTAGGTGACAGGGTGGAAACAACTGCAATAAAAGAAGCCTTCATAACCCTTAAAGACCATAAACCCAATTCCCACAACAACCCAACATGTAGACTAATAAACCCATCTAAATCTGAACTGGGCAAAATAAGTAAGAAAAATCTTAGAAAAAGCCATAAAAAACATAAAATCAAACACTGAATACAACCTCTGGAAGAACACATATGAAGTTATCCAATGGTTCAAAAACCTTTAACAAACAGAAGAACACACAGTATTCATCACATTCGACATAGTAGACTTCTACCCATCCATAGACGAAGAGCTACTCACTAAAGCTCTGAAATTTGCTAATAAACACACAGACATAACAGGGTCAGAAATGGAAATCATTTTTCACACCAAGAAAACTT
>JADBJO010000258.1:319508-342008 GCA_016801955.1 Conus betulinus | reverse complement strand
TAGACATATCAAGATGGGCGTACCAGCCTCGATGTCATTCTCATGTCCGTCAAAAGTTGAACCCGCAAGTTTTTGCAAAAATTCGGTTTTCTTCCGATATGAGTATGATAGTTATTACAAATGAACCTGGAGAGAGATAAATAGATATAGGCCATTGTAAAAAAAAAAAAAAAAAAAAAAAAAAGAAAGACTTCCAAATATTGACATTGATGTTTAAATAAACGTTTCAAAATTACATGGGGATGTGTTGTCGAAAACACGTGTAAGACATACGAATCCAACAGACGATAAAAGCTGCCCTCGTTTACGAAAACTGACATTTTTTTTTTTCTTTTTAGATTCCAGATCACGAAGTAAACAGCTGTATCCAAAGACTACATGAGTGAGTTGGTTCCATCCAAATCACAACAGTGCCATGCCTGTCACACCACGCTGGATGAGGCTTGCTGAGGCACCACTGATGGCTTTCTGGCTGTATCCATACCACCACCACCATACCACCCCCCCACCCCCCCCCCCCCCCCCCCCCCCCCCCCCCCCCCCCCCCCCCCCCCCATCTATTGGAATTCCCTGCGTCCCCCTAAAAACTAGCAAATAACAAGTCTGTCTTCTCCTCCATTCTGTTTTTCCACCTCTTCCTCTGTTCCTTAACTGAGCCCCCACCCCCCCCCCCCCCCCCCCCCCCCCCCCCCCCCTCCGTTCCCCCTTCCTATCCACCCGTCCGCTCTGCTGCCCTCCTACTCTTCCTTACCTAGAATCGCGTACTGTGGGGTGGTTTTTCCCCGGCTTACTGATTTTGAGACGTGTTACAATTATTTTGGTCCTCTGTCCAATGATTAGCAGCTTTCGTAAGTCTTCCGTTATTTAAATGCAAAAGAAGACTGTATTGCAGTATTTAAGTTAATGAAGTTCCTGATTTTGATTCATTGAATACAGTTTGAACGATTTGCTGAAGGTAATACTGTGGATATTGGTCATCTCTTTCATACTTTGGTTAGGTTGGTTACTTCAATATGCTCGACCTTTCCACACTAGCTTAGATTAGAATCACTCTTACTCATCTGTGACTGACTCACAGTTGATGTTGAGATTATGGTCAACGGTTTTGAGCGACTCAGTGCTGATGTCGCTTCTCTGGTCAGTGTGTTGTATTGATCTGTTTGTTGTCTATCTACTGTGAGTCACACATGTGAGTCATTTTGAAGATGACTAGATGAGCATCCTGCTGTCTTTAAGTGCTGTCCTTCTGGTGATACAGACATGGTGTTAGATGGGCTCCCTGTTCCCATTACCTCCTGGAATGGTTTTCCTTGTTTGTCGTTGACACGATCACCTTTGGCGCGGTGTTGACGTTTAACTTGAATGTAACTGCAGTTTATTCTCAATCAGACGGACAACAAGCTTTCAATCACGAACTCCCCGCCGCAATATCAGATCCGCCCTCATTGACTTTGGCAGCCATCTCTCTCTCTCTCTCTCTCTCTCTCTCTCTCTCTCTCTCTCGTCCGTTTCGAGCGCGCGTTTTCGGCATCCAGGGAGGTAACTGCGGACTCTTACTGAATGTCAGTGTAATGGTTACTTCCCATTGTTAAGAGACGCGCTGTTGGCAGTGTGTGTGTGTGTGTTTTACTCTCTCTCTCTCTCTCTCTCTCGCTCGCTCGCTCGCTCTCTCTCTCTCTCTTGATGATTGTAATAAAATAGGGACCCCCCTATTCTCTCTCTTTGTCTCTCTGTCTGTCTACCTGTGTGTGTGTGTGTGTGTGTGTGTGTGTGTGTGTGTGTGTGTGTGTGTGTGTGTGTGTGTGTGTGTGTGTTTCGCCCCCGTCCCGTTTGAGTATGTTGATGTCTTCTAAGTGAACGAAAACTTAGTTATAGTGTTAGCATGTCGCTATGTCCAGACTTTGCCAGAGGCACAATGTGTTCAGTGCGCTCCTTCGTTTTCCACTCAGTCTCAACAAAGTTCCACACTGTGGTGTGATGGAAGGCCACGTGTCCAAAGCTCTGCGAAGATTCTTATTAGCTTGTGCAAGATATACTGGCGTACTGGGCCAACCCTTGGGGCATGTGAGACCATCATTTGATTTTACTCTCAGAACACACTTTCACACACACACACACACACACACACACACACACACACACACATGCACGCACACATCCATGCACGCGCGCACGCACACAAACACGCACATGCACACGCTCGCATGCATGCACACACGCATGCATGCACACACACACACACACACACACACACACACACACACACACACACACACACACACACACACACACACAGAACACACGTACATAGAACATATGCACTACTCTCACACGAGCGCACGTGAAACCTCCGCCTCCGCCTACGCTCCCACTCACACAAGCATAATCCTCTCGCCACAATTATAGGCGGGCATATAGTTTTTCACACACACACACACACACGCACACGCACACACATATACACCGTCAAGGCAGCGAAACCTCTCACAAAACACCTGAAGCGCTTAGAGGCAAGGAATGTTTGTACGTAGTACCGAAATAGGTAATAGACCCATTAAAGCAGTATGCCTTACCCACCGCACACGGTCGAACTGTGTCAAGGGGGACGAAAGTGGTCAGGTGACAGATGGCACCTTAGGTAGTAAGGACCGTCCCGAGTTCAAACCTTCCGATAGCGAAAGGGGGGAGGGACGTAACCACTAGGACCTCGGAGCATCGGGAGCGTGCTCACTACTCAGTCAGCTGAGGTCGCTTTGTGAACAGTCTGTGAAGAGCAGAAGTCTTTGGCTCGTTCAGATGGTGTTGCCGTGGGGCACTGTGTTGGTTCTTTATCAGGCTGGTTAAATGCGCGTGGACGTTGTTGTCGTAGCTTTCTCTAAGATAATTACCATGTAAGTGGCCCCCGAAGTCGGCGGGAATTTTCAATCACCATCTGGTGCCAGGTGATTGTTTGCTAATCAGTCAGGTAGGGATGTGCGTAAATGCTGATGTGTGGAAGAATGTAGCGAATGGAGAATTCAGGGTACTTGTGAACAGGGTGTTTGAGAAGCAGCATGGACAAAGGCATGGCCTGAAGGGAAATCCTTTGTGTCCATCCCTATATAAAACTGAGGGAAAACAATGTGTCGAGAGAGGAGAATATCACCACGAGAGAGAGAGAGAGAGAGAGAGAGAGAGAGAGAGAGAGAGAGAGAGAGAGGGGGGGAGGAGAGTGAGCAGGACAGAGTAGGGCTGAGAGAGAAACGTGGTCTGGGAGACAGAAGTGACAGCAAGGTCTTAGGGTAAAAGATAACTGGAAGAGAAAAGACTGAGTTTGAAGCCCAGAGGTGGTGAAAGAAAGGACAAACTGAATTTGAACCCAGGTGGGTGAAGGAGACGAAGAAGAGTTCTACGTCGAGATTCCTGAGACGACCACGAAGACCCAGTCCTGATACCTGGAGCCAGTCAACCAAGGGCTTCACCATCAAGTAGTGCTGAAGAAAACCTGAAGAGACTTGTGTTCAAGAACTGTTTTGTGGTGTGAAAGCGTGGTTGTGTGTGTGTGAAAACCTGGCCAGGTAAGAAGCCATTTTATTATAACCCGGGAGTAGGAGGTATTGATCTTTTATGTTTTGATTAGTTCATTTTGTGTGATTGGATTGTTCCTGTGTATTATAAGTAGCATAGAAATTGTATTCTTGTTCTCAGCCCTGTAGGAGAGAAACGAATGCGTAACATCCCATTCCCAGAGAGAGGTGAATGTTTGCTGGGCGCATGATGTGCATATGCGTGTATGAGTGCAAAGATAACCTTGGTGTGTTGAGTCTGACTATTATTACATCAACTTAGTGCACTTAAGCAATACCATCACGATTTCCCCCGTTCTGGACACACACACACACACACACACACACACACACACACACACACACACACACACACACACACACACACACACACACACACACACACACACACACACACACACACACACACTGACTGACTGACTGACTGAAACCAATTTATTGTCAGATTAACTCAAGGTTGTAGTGACATTTAAGAAAACATTATGAACAGAATACCAACGTTTTTCATTCAAAGCAAAGAAGCATAATTGACACACAAAAATATGCGCGCACACATACACATACACACACGCGCACACATACGCGCGCGCGCGTACTCACGCACATACACACACACACACACACACATACGCGCGCCCGTGCGCGCGCGCACACACACAAATACACACATCTCAATACGAACACACCCATACCCTCACATACATTCAAACTTACACACTCACACACACACACACACACACACACACACACACACACACACACACACGCGTGCGCGCACACACACACACTCATACTCGAGCACTCGTACACACATGCATTCACTCTCACAAACACATGCATACACGCACACATCCGCGCGCGCACGCACATACACACCCACGCTCTCTCAGACACACACACACACACACACACACACACAGAAAAAAAAATAATAGAAAAAGGAATTCTGCCCATTATATACAATCTTGTACCCCTTTGCACCTTTCCACCAACTCTCTGTCCCTCTTCAAACATCAAAGGGGGGTCACGAGATTTGACACGAAGCGACAGGGCGCTATTTTTCAGCTGCGCGGCAGTTGCTTTCTATTTTCCTGTGACAATGCCAGTTACTGGACTTCCAGCGACTGCGGAGTCAACCCTAAACGCCCTGCTGACTGAAAACTGTGTTTCAAGCTGGAAAATTACTGGAGAAGGCAGCAACACAGTGGACGCTCTGCGACTGAAGCCGGTCAACCCAGTGTCAACAACAATGGCAGATCCTGTGCTGAACCGGAGAACGCAAGTTCATTACTACAGGAAGAAGCACATCCCCCCCCCCCCCCCCCCCCCCCCCCAGGTGCGACAGGATCAAGAGAGATCGAAGCAGCAGAACAGACAACATGAACACAGGTTGGTGCTGGTCTCGGTACCACTTGTGTCGCGAATGAACTGGCCGAACCTAACACCGAATTGGATGAACACAGTACACAGCACAGGAGGAACACATCAAGCCGATTCGAGATGATGATGACACGTCGCATATTCAGGATACGCTTCGGTGTTTGCATTCCGATCTGTCGGAGTGTAACAGCAGGGGCCCAGAAATCCACCCGTCGGACATCGACACAAGTCTGGAGCAAGATATAGACAAAATTGTCGCGCGGTTTTGACACGGGAATGGTTAAGGGTTATGTCGTTACTCTGACAGAGCGACAGGTGCAGAGACGATTCCGAGATCCGCACAGAATTCAAGCATTTCGGAAGGTCGTGTTCCATCAAACGGATGATGTGGGTATGCTGCTGTGTGAATCAGACGACGTCGTTCTAGAATATTCCTGCGATCCGTGTTCGGAAGACGATCGCCTTTTTCTGGTTTGACAAGCAGGAAGAAAGACACATATCATCGGAGGAATGTCTTACATTGCCCTGCATTTGGAAAGGAAGACGCATCGGCAACACGAAGCATGCAGAGACCCAAGCATGTGCTCTATGGCGGCTGCACGCTGTCCACGGACTGATCCAGTTTTAGCTGGGGTGACCGTCGTCTACAGAACTGACAGTGAATACCAGTGACATTTTCTCGTTCTCGATTTGTATGTAATGTGAAAGAAAAGGACATTGCTGTGGTTTCCATGTTAATGAAATCGAAATTGAGTCGCGTTTTGTTGTTGTACATCCCGCCGATTTGCGTAATGGTTACTTTACAGCCTAACAGCATTAAACTTCGTTTCGTTCTTTCGTTCGTTCAAAACACGACAAAACACGACATTTTTGCTCTTTGTCTTATTTTCTGTTAAATTTGTTTCAATTCCCGCCTGCACTCACCTCACGTTGAAACTATTTATGGAGTGTTTAAAAGATATGAAATACTCAAGACAGCCTTCTTGGCTTTCGTGGCAAGATTATCGTAAGCTTCATTAAAAAAAAAAAAAAATCTGAGAAGATTACGTAAGCTTCATTTAAAAAAATCAGAGTCAGGCAGTGAAAGCCCAAGATATTTGTACGCATAAGCACTTGCAATGGCGTCTTCCCAAACACCACCTTCCTTTTTTAACTGGCAACCATGATATGCAAGTACACAAGGCAAAACAATCAGTCCATTAACTAGGAATACTATGCATCCCATCCATTACAGTCTCCAATCCAACTCATGTATGCATAGTAATCTGTAGAAACATGTCAGATGGTATCAACATTTCCAGACATCTTAAATAAATGTCAGCGAACCGCCCAGAGAAACGTGGACAAACGAGTCACAAGACAAAACACAACGCGTTTCGACCTCGTAGGTTCTTCTTCAGGTGAGACAAAAAACGAATAGAATAACGAAAATTCACTTAGCTTTGAAACGCGTTGTGTTTTGTCTTGTGACTCGTTTGTCCACGTTTCTCTTTGGTCGGTTCGCTGACATTTATTTAAGATTTGTTTAGATTTCCGCCTGCAGTCGTCTCACTTTGCAACTTTCCAGACGTCATTATTTTCATCTGTTACTTTCCACAAGATTCTGGTATGGATACCATTTTTTAACGAAACTCTGGGAATCGCATTTCCGTGCAATGCATAGATCTGTTGATTTTATATTTGCTCTTCAACTCATTCAAAAAGTGTGACATAACACCACCTTTGATGGGATGCCAGGTGCCTTCTTTACGGAAAAACGACACGACTGCTATTACTATTTACAGTTGTCCTTTCGAGATGAATCCTATGAACTTTGAAGCTGTTTCTGTCAACCAGCTGCGGTTCCAGACATGTGAACTATCAGCGAACGAAAAGATCGATATCCCCTAGTGAGAGAGTGGCTACGTGCGAGCCTTTGATAATTACCCATCGCCGATTCATTTATTAGTAATGGAGATAAGACTAGGTTGCATAATCGTGTCCTTAGGTAAGGCCGCAAGTGCGCTGTGTACGGCCGGACATCTTTGCACCACCACCAGCTCCTCGTGGTATGTACACGCATTGCATGCAAACCAGCAGTTTTCTGTCCATGTTGTTTTTTCTGCGTAACTGGTCACACTAGTAAAGTAAGGTAAGGTCATGTTGCTTATAGCCCTGCCGACCGCAAAGGGCATATCAGGGCTGTCACCGCATTGAAGTCAACTCAGAGGTCATTCTTCACACAACTCTTTAAAATACATCTGAAGAAAACCCACCCGAATTTTTGTTGAAAGTCTTTCCACTGTAAAATCTCAGATCCGATGAAAAATGTTCAATCTCTTTTAAGAATTCAAAGATCACTTCAGGTGGGAACATCTCTGAACAAGGTTTTCATGGAATCTGATGTAAAATGTTTGTGTCTCATATTGTGCAAATTCCAACACTCTAAAAGAATATTTTTCACTGTGAGTGGCACATGACATGGAATGCACCACGGAGCTTCTTCACACTTTAAAAGGTACGAATGAGTAAAATACGAATGGCTGGTGTGCAGCCGGCACAGAACAGTTTCTTCTTTGCGACCACCAGAGGTCACACTAGATGGTTTGATACAGAATCGAAAAAAAATAATAATAAATAAATGAATAGATAAATAGATAAATAAAACCAATGCTGCTGACCTACAGCTGACTGTTTTGACAAGAACTGCTTGTGGATGACGTCAGAAAGACCACGTTTTATGATCGATTGCAGAATACACCGCACAAAAGCCCGACAATAGTGTCGGCCATGTCTGACATGATTTTGTCGGTTTGTGGGTTAAGTAAAGATAGCTGAACCCCAAACGTGATACGTGCAGACCTAGTCTCCGCTGACACTTCGAGATGCGAACTTTGGTTTCATAAATTTATTTCAACTCTGCAATCACATGGTTTTACGATGCATGTCAAAATTTGAACAGCAACAAGCTTATAATCCGAACTTTTCGCATTCTCCCATTGGCATGTTCTGTTTTAACATTTAAAAAAACTAAAGAAGTGGGTAGTTCACACATAAAACCTGAAATGATTTAACATCACTCCAATTTCTCCTTAAAAGGTGCATTAATTTGAACGAAAGAAGACAAATTTTTCTCACGAAAAATGGAATTTTAATGCCGGTCGTATGTTTCTGAGAAAAAATCTCCATGTCACAACTAAGAAGTGTGTAGTGTCCTACGTTGTAATCCAACAACATGCTGAACCACATACAGCAATCACCTTGGTTTTCCCGACACGGTTTGATACAATATGAGCATGTTTGATGATTTTGTCAGTTTGTGGGTAAAAACAAAGCTCTTTTCATTAATTCATCCCTTTTCCTCGACGACGACAATTCATGGTTAGCTGTTCTATAGAACAACAACACATTAACAAGTTCCAATAATGCGCAAATTGTAAAATCAACCAAACAGGCAAAGATCAATCAAAAAAGAAATTGAAGGACCAAACGGAAGACATGATCCATCGCTGACAACAGTTGCCAGGAATACATCCTGTCACGTTGTTCCTGCATGGTCCTAGGTACCAACGCCACTCATACTCCCGTGCCCCCTCCTTCCCGACTTTCAAGTCCGCTCTTCAAACGTGTCTGTTCAAACGCCAGTTGCAGGATACCACCTGAAATATGACTAAATTACTACATGTCACTTGCACACTTTGCTCGTGTACAAATGAGCTGTTCATCGGTCATTTGGTGTGTTTATGTAGGCAACATTATGTTCCAGTGTGTGTGTGTGTGTGTGTGTGTGTGTGTGTGTTTCGCCCGCGAGTGTGTGTGTGTGTGTGTGTGTGTGTGTGTGTGTGTGTGTGTGTGTGTGTGTGTGTGTGCGTGTGTGCTGTGTGTATGTGTGTGTGTGTGTGTGTGTGTGTGTGTGTGTGTGTGTGTGTGTGTTTCGCGAAAGAAAACCAGTTGGAATTGCAGCACGTAAGTATTTCTCAAAGGTTGGATCAAAGTAGCACAGGAAAGCAAATATAAAGTACTGAAAATCATTAGTGACGATAGAAACAAATGGGCATTTCAAACATAAAGCAGTCAACAGATAGCAACAACATTCTTTCATGTGATGGCGCTAACCAGAATAACACTGGGTCGAGAACTGTAAGCTTTCACCTTCGTAAATCCAGTCGCATACTTCTTTACGTTGTTAAACTCTGATCGCCTAAGATTTGTTTGTATTCATTTGACAATATTTGATGTACTGTTTAGCATGCGAAACGATCTTATCGAGCGTCTCATATATTGCTTGCGTGATTCTCATTGACACCAAACAGGAAACATTTGCATACATATGAATAATCAAACTGGCATAATTTTCACATCTGTCTGTTGTGAATGCTTTCATGTCACTTCCAAAACCTTGGAAGACAACACAGTTGCATAGTGATTGTTTCTTCTTCACAAAACGGGGTACTCACAAGACCTCTTATTCAACGTGTTTTCTTATTACAATTCGTAATCCTGTGGCAGTCTCTGTAGAAAGCATAAATATACAATCAGGTGGTGCACAAAAAAGATGTGACCACATGTATTTTGTATCTACGTGTTGATTTTCAGACTACACGACCTAGGTGCCGCCTCCAGGGATAAACACTTGACGATTGTAACACGCTATACACAGTATAAACACTAGCGTGGTGCTTGCAGCGTACGCTCTGAAAATTACGGTAGTGTTTTGTTTTGTTTTGTATGTGCTGTAAACACGGTCTTTATGTGGTAGGAACTATAGCTGACATGCCTGATTAGCTCCTATGCAAAATTCAACACCACCACTCGTTTTTTCAAATCAGCAGTTCCACATTCCCTGTGTTGACTTTCTTCGCTAATTTGGGCAAATAAAGTTTAGCGTCAGTAACTATACACAAAGACATTTTCTTGCGTTTGGGGGGGGGGGGGGGGGGGGGGGGGGGGGGGGGTGGGATGGGATGGAGGAGGACTCTACTCCAAAATGATCTCCCTCAACTTGCAGGAGTTGAGTTTCAAAACGGAGTGAGTGAGAGATGGAAAATGAAGCGAAATTTAGAAAGAGAGAGGTTAGTTACCGCCAAGGACATAAACAAACAAAGCACAGGACAAGACACAATGCATTTTGACCTCTAGGGTCTTCTTCTGGAATATATGGAAAGATGAGTGGCTTTACGTTCTTCGTTCGTACAGTCCTAAATGTTACTTTGCTTTTGCCTGAAGAAGACCCAAGAGCTCGAAATGCATTGTGTCTTGTCCTGTGCTTTGTTTGTCTATGTCCTTGGCGGTATCCAACCCCCTGTCTTTCTAAATTTCGCAGAAGTTGGTCCAAATGGAGTCTTTCCGTTCCCAGTCCTAGTTTCCTGTGACAGAGTTTTCGGCGTGAATGGGTAGTGAGTGTCTGCAGCTGGAAGACAGCGGGGTCAGTGTGGCTGGAGTAGTGGAGTATGCTTACGCTGTGAAGACAGTCGTGGTCACGGCGTACGCCACAGGACTACGGTAGTTTGGGGGGGCCGGAAAGCTCAGTTGGTAGAGCGCGCGGACTCGTAATCTTGGTGATCCTTGGGTTGCGGGTTCGAATCTCCGCCGGGCCGTTTCGGTACATGGGGATTTTTCCCTCGAAGTTAACATTGGTTCTGACTCCATTTTTCCATACAGTCTTCGAATGAGACTATAAAACGAGGTTCCGTGTGTGAACGCACGCATAACATCTTGCACACACGTAAAATCCCATCACCAACTTTCGGAAGAGAAGGCTAGTTTGGCCGTTGGTATGGATGACACGTACACATGCATGCACCCTGCGTAAGAAATTGAAAGAATGAAGAAAGTAAGGAAACTGAGTGAACGATATTGAACGACATCGACTGGATGACACGGGAAACGACTGAATGAAGCGCCAGCTGGAAACTCTTCAGTCGGCACTACCCAGGTAGGCAGCCCGTTGTGTAAACGAGTGTGGATTGTAAAGCGCTTAGAGCTTGGTCTCTAGCCAAAAATAGGCGCTATATAAATATTCATAATAATGATAATAATAATAATAATAGTTTCCAAAGCGTGGACTGCTGCACGCCATGTTGACCATGGCAGTTTCCCTGAGGTCGGCGAGTCGGGTGCGTTACACCGCTGGAGTTCCCCCTTTCACTAGCTCTTCAGAGCCAATCCGCCACGTTTACGTGTGGGGACAGGTAAGAAAGGGTGAGATGTGTGCGGTAGGTGGAGGAGAGTGGGGAAGGGAGGAGGGGGTGTCAGAAATCAGCAGATTTGAACCAGCTCTGTGTACATGACTGGAGGCCTTGTGAGAGCAGGCGTTGCGAGTCTTTGACTGAAACACACAGAGAGAGAGAGAGAGAGAGAGAGAGAGAGAGAGAGAGAGAGAGAGAGAGAGAGACAGACAGACAGACAGACAGACAGACAGACAGACAGAGAGAGAGACAGACAGAGAGACCGACAGAGACAGAGACAGGGACAAAGAGACAGAAAGAGAGAGAGGTGGAGAGAAATGAGTAGTGGTACTTCCACTCTTCAAAGGTTCAGGTTACATCTGGAAATCACCTCAGAAGTAAATACAGGTGGTGTGATGTCCATGTCACACTTCTATCTTTAAAGTGGGTGACGGCTGAATCTGCTGAGCAGGTTTAAAATCCTGCAGGATTCTCCCAGCAGAGCGCTAATGGAACCCTTCCAGGCTGGTGGAAGGAGACTGCACAGGATGTTCCCTGGTTCCAGATGGGGGAGGCTTGCTACACTGTACATCTGACCACACCCTTGTGGAACTTTTCTGTCTGAACGGATTTTACATACTTTCTGGGGCTGCAGAGAGTGGAAGCACTGTTCTCGTTTGCCTCTGGCGGAGATAGTGTGTACAGGGTTGCCTCATTTGAGGTCCATGGACTACAACACTGGAGTGTTTTTTCCTTGGAAGGGAGATGTCGAAACCTGGGATTTCATTTTCCTTGTGACCTTGAGAGCATAGCCTCTCATTAAATGACATCTGCCATCTTTGTTTCTGGAGAATGTAGGTGTCAATGTGGAAACGGAGTCAGTACAACAATATGTTAATCTGACAGTGAATGGTTTCAGTCAGTCAGTGGAAACGGATCGCGCGATATAAGATTGCGCACACGGGTAAAGGCTCTCGCTTAAATCAAGCATGTCTTCCAGGTCCTCACTGGCACCTCGTTGAAGACAGGGCAGAACTGTTCAATGAAAGATGCTGGCCCTCGCTTTAGAGCGGCTGTTCACGAGTCCTGCTTTCCTCAGGGGAACCACGTCCGCAGAGTCATCCTTGTCCCTCTGATAAAACAGCACGTATCCTTGCAGTCATCATCGTCTGAGGCCAAGCCAAACACCTTGCTTCTTCTGCAATCTCTTGCTCTTCATGAAGGGCCTTTTCCTTTCTCCTTACCCTTTTTTTTTAGTTCTATGGGATAGGCGTTTAGTTCTATGGATAGGCGTTTAGTTCTATGGATAGGCATTTAGTTCTATGGATAGGCGTTTAGTTTCTATGGGATAGGCGTCTGGTTCGATGGAATAGGCGTTTGGTTCTATGGGATAGGCGTTTAGTTCTATGGGATAGGCGTTTAGTTCTATTAGATAGGCGTTTGGTTTCTGTGGGAGAGGCGTTTAGTTCTATGGGATAGGCGTTTAGTTCTATGGGATAGGCGTTTAGTTCTATGGGATAGGCGTTTCATGCGGTGCTGCTGACCCAGAGTCTGTGAGCATTTGTGGAGCAGGTTTACAAAGGAACATTGTTGTGGAGAGCCTCGGTAGTACCTTGTGGGTGAGGGTGCTTTTCAAACTGGTACGTACATGACTCGCTGTGAATTCTCATTGGCTTTTCTTCAGCCTAGATGTTGCCTTCCTCTAGGCATGAAACAATACGGGTTGTGGGCTTGGCTGTGGCTGCCTGTTAAAAAAAAAAAACAACACGATCGTACACCACTGAAAGCTGGGAGCGACAACAATGATGTCAGAAGGCTGGTGAAGAGAGAGTGAAGGCTGGTACCATCTTTTTTTCATGTGATCGGCGTGTAGCAGATCCGGATCATTGAACTTGTTCAGGTCAGCTTGGTTCACGGGCCATGAGCACCAGTTCTCTTTATTGAAAATATTCTTCTCGTAATTGACTAGGAGGTTTAAGTCACCTCCAACCCAAATGACTTTTTTCTGGAGGAAGGACAAGCTTTCTCTGGAACATCTTCCTACGAGCTGTACGTTCCGGAATAGCTGCCGTGAATGACGGTTCATGGAACCATGAATAGCAGGTGGCTTTGACGCTTTTTTTTTTTTTTTTTTTTTTTTTTTTTTTTTTTTTTTTTTTTTTGCTGCTGCACCTGGATAGCCTAAGTCTTAGAACATGAGGGAATAAGGCATGGAGTTTTGTGGGCTACAGGGACTCACCTACTGACATCTTTGCGATTATGACAGCACGTTTTATAAACGATGCTAAGCACTGACAGCTGGTGGTCTTGGATCGTGGTGAGATTTCGGTGTCGATGACTATGTCTGAATCCAAGCATTCGTGGAGGTTTTGGACTTTACACACCCAGAGTCTTTTGGGGAAGTGAACCACAAGGACTCCGCAGAGTCACTAGCTAGAGAGGCGTGAGTTTCAGTCAGGAAGAAAAGGTTACTGGGTTTACTGAGACAAAAGTGAAGACCAGGATAGAGACGTTAGGCAAATCATGCAGACCACATGTCCAGTAGATGCTGCAGGGCAAAGACAATAAAGATCGTAACATAAGCCCATGCTCTATGTGTGATATCAGGTTTGGCAAGAATCGCAGGCCACCTCGTAAATGGCCCATTGACTACCCTGTAGTGAGGGGAAGTTTAGAAACAGGGGGCTAGCCATGATGAGCAGAGAGGATGAGGGGTGCCAAGAGGAATGAGAGGCGCCACGGCCAAACCAGGCTGGTGAAAAAAACACGGTCGGCATGTGTGTTACGATGGCTCCATATCACGATAAATAGATAAACAGTCAGTGAACTGCATCTCTCAAAGAAGGAGATTGTGACGTAAGGAAGTATATACAACTCACCGATATCAAACTTGTAAATGGTAACACTTCGTTTTGAGTTCAGTTATTAGAGGCAGAAAACAACGATAGAAAACTAATCAATCGTAAATTTGGCCTGGGAAATAGAAACTGGATTTAAGTGGGAACAAGAAGGCTGGGTGCAGTAACGAAGATTAAGAAACAAAACCCTGCTTCCGATGGACAGAATGAGGCATAAATAACCGAATGAATGATTACAATGAAGCGACGAAAGATTATGGAAAGAAAAGGAGGTCTAAAATGTTTAAAAGAGAAATGAACAAACCAAACGTTTTGATCAGTTTCTTTTTTTTTATGATACATACTTATTGTATAATGAAATGTATACATGAAGTAAAGCGAAAAGGTGACATAAATAATTCCCCAAAGGACAAAAACGATTAATATGAAATAAAATAACCGAGCAGATTGTATGCACATATGGGCACGAAGCGTACATATCCAATTAAAAGAGTGGTACTGAGGGCAATTTGAGATTCACATCCATTGTGCTTTCAGAAAAAGAAAAATGATTTATATAAATCAAAGTATACTGCAAAATACTGGTTTGTAATAACTCCAATCTGTAGTAAACTTGGACGGACTATTGTTCATAGTTGCATTATATTGTTCAGCTCTATATCTTGCATTCAACTGTTTCCGAAAGGTAATCATATTTAACATTTACTTACTGTTTTACACACACACACACACACACACACACACACACACACACACACACACACACACACACACATATATATATATATATATATATATATATATATATATATATATACACGTTTGGCGAACATTAAAATGAAGTTAAAAAAAAAAGTATCAGTAACAATATGATTATACACATGAAAGGGAACAAAATCACGTGACACCTGAATGTTACGTACATTTCCACATTTGTCTTTGAACATGTTTTCCAGTGAGCTCCAAAAACATATATCTGAGATATTTACAACTCAAAACAAATGTCCGATAGAATCTCTCTCGTCACTACACAGTCAGCAATTTATTGTTGGACAAACACCCATAGCATCTAAAACAACAGTTGTTGTGAAAATCTATGAGCAATTCTTCAGTTTTTATGACAATTTTAGCCAATAATTAGGGTAATGGTTTGTGTGTGTCAAAAAATTCATAGAACAATTTAGTTCCTTTTTTGTACATTATAATTAGACTGAATGCACTGTGTTTGTCCGGGTCACTGGACTTATCCATAATTATCTGGTGTTATTCCAGGTGTTCTGACTTATTCCTTAATTGAGGACATCAGGCCATTAAGTCTGACAACGTTAATCCGGTAATCAGGATCTGTTCCAGATTCATGATATGTCAGGAATTCACTGTTTTCTCCGAGGAAGCGTTCTATTGCCTACTTTTTTCCTGTTTTATCAGTTTGTCTGTACAAACTATAGTACCAATTCTTAGGTTTGTACAAACTATAGTACCAATTCTTAGGTTTGTACAAACTATAGTACCAATTCTTAGGTTTGTGCAAACTATAGTACCATTTCTTAGGTTTGTACAAACTGTAGTACCAATTCTTAGGTTTGTACAAACTATAGTACCAATTTTTAGGTTTGTACAAACTATAGTACCAATTCATAGGTTTGTACAGACTGTAGTACCAATTCTTAGGTTTTCGTTATAGAACACACGTTCAGCAAGCAGTTTTGGTTGAATTTTCAGGTTTCACATAAAAAGTAAATGATTTGTATGCTTAAGTGTATGCATCCAAAACAGCTTTAATCAATTTCATGTCTACAGGTGTTTTATTTTTTTATCATTTATTTATCGGTTTGAGCCAATTCCCAGTGGACAACTTTAACTACTTTCTGCTTCCATGTGATAGAAGAACTAAACATCAAAACTGAACTCAAGAAAATATTGTAAAACGGTCTTGTTTCAGCCATTTTCTATGATTTGCTATGATTTGTGACTTTCCCCTAACGTATTCTCTGTTGTCGACGACATCGACGTTTTAGTGACTGCAAACAACTCATTTATTATGTAAATGTGTGGTGTACCTTTTTACACATTGTATACCAGCAATGTGTTTCAGAAATCAGTTTTAATCTTTTTTGTGTGTCCTCGTTCCCACTCAATTTTGTAAGTTAAAGAACTTCCAATCTCTTCTCCCCAAAACATGGTTTGTTCAGCCAGATTTTAAAACAGAATTTTTTTTTTTCTACTACCATTTTTAATAACGAGAATAACCGCTTACCAGCCCTAAAACATCTTAAAAATAATGTCAGCCTCACCTCCCCACAACGGGCTACCCTCTGCTCCCCCCCCCCCCCCCCCCCCCCCCCCCCAGTCCTCCCCGTCCCCAAACTCCAGTTCCACCATTCATACACTTTCCACCCTACTCTTCCTCCTCCTCCTCCTCCTCCTCCTATACATTCTTTTTTTTTTTTTTTACCTCGAAAAGGCTAATGCGGAAAGGCAAAGACATGCTAGGTGGTTAAAGTTGTTGAAACAGGTAACTTTTAAAGATCAGATTACCTGGAATTCTTTGGGTCAGTGTGTAATAGAGTAGTAACGGCCATTTGTCCCGTAAAGTGAGAGCTCGATAAAGTAAAGGTCTCTGACAGTGAGGGTTTTTTTTTTCTTACTGAATGAATTTCGAACTGTGAAGTATCAGTTTTGATATATAAAAAAAAAAAAAAAAAGAAAAAAGACGACGCCTTGCAATGCATATTTGGAGCTCAGATATGCAAAGGTCAGTATTGGACACGAAAGAAAGAAACCGTTGACAATTAAAGTTTGTGTATTCAATATTCTTTAAACATCTGACAGCAAGTAAGGTGCGCGGAAAAGAGGACACCTGTTAGAGATTTGAAGATCGTTGCTTTAACTGATGTTTATAGGAATATTCTGAGAAAATTGCTTGTGTCTGATTTAATAGAATTTTTAAGTACGCCGTAAGGGCTTGCACCAGAATTCATTATGCTCAGTTTCTAGTAATCTTTTTAAACTTGTCAGGATGATCTATTTCAAGACATATTGTATGCAAAATAGATTTCCACTCTTGTATTCCTGTCTATAATGTTTTTTAATCGTGTTATTAAATGATTCAGAAAAGACGTCTTGGGCATTATTCCTCCAGAATTCGTTGTAATCAGTTTTCAGGAATCAGTCTGGACCATGATTTCTCAAACGATCTATTTCTGAATTTACAGGTGATGTTCATGTCTACAGGTTTTTAATTCATGTAATTTTCCCAAAGTGTAAGCGATTTTTAAATTTGGATAACCGGCAAACCCGTTTTTGCGGACACTTGCACATAGGTTAAGTGATGTTATGCGTCACTTAGGACTATATTAGTGCCACCTTCAGTCTGATTGGATACGTGGCATTTCTGAATGGTTCACCGGTTTCAAAAGCTGAAAGCAAAACGAAGCGCACGTCCTTGAAGTTATCACATCTGTCCACGGTCGTCCTTGAAGTAATCACACCTGTCTACGTCGTCCTTGAAGTAATCACACCTGTCCACGTGGTCCTTGAAATAATCACACCTGTCCACGTCGTCCTTGAAGTAATCACACCTGTCTACGTCGTCCTTGATGTAATCACACCTGTCCACGTCAAAAGTAATCGAGAGCATAACGACAAGGACTTGTTTGAAAACTAGGACTTAAGGAGTCCACGACAGAAAAGCAACGTTATCTAATCTTCAAAGACTGAATGAAAAACTTGACCAGTGTCGTCCACGCCCCAGAGAGCAAAGCCCTCCTGGTCTGATAGACATCCACCTGCTTCATGCTGCCCGGGTACAGCAGCCAGGCCAGGCCAGTGGGAGTGTCAGACCCTACCCCACTCCTCAGCCACACCTGGCCCTCCATGTCCACCACCACCACCACGTCTCCACCTGACGCCACAGACTGAAACGTGCCCTCCAGCCCGCCACTCCGTGCCCGCCGAGCCAAAGTCCCCGTGAGTACCCAGCCTGTGGAAGAGGTGCCCGGTGGTGTTCAGGATCCAAACTCCAGCCAGACCCACGTCCACCTGCTGGATGTGCATGTCCATGTCCTGCCAGGCAGAAGCGTCATAATGGATCGCCCGGTCGGACGTGTTTCTGGCCCACAAACTCCCTCCGGGACTGATGCTGACCCATTTCATATCCGGGCTCTGACGTTTCCATCTACTTCCGTTAGGATCTGAGGTGGAAATTCCATGTCTGTACCAGGATCTGTTCACTGAATTAACCCCCCACATGATATCGGTACCCACATCCAGCTGAGCCAGGGCGCCGTTTACTCGGGTCCACGTGGTCCCCGAGCTGTGCAGATCCTGGTAAGTGCCAGCTCTGTAGTAGATGCGATCCGCAGAGTCCACGGCCCACACCCCGGCTGGCCCCACCGACACGTGGTCCATGGCACGGGGGCACGCTTTCCAGCAGTCCTCGGCAGCTCCCGAGTCGCGCTGGAGCAGATGGTGCCATCGTCTCTGGACGACCCTGACGGCTCTGTAACAGGCATGGGCATGGGCAAATGGGTCTTTACCTGTGTGACTAAAGTTGTGTGTGTGTGTGTGTGTGTGTGTGTGTGTGTGTGTGTGTGTGTGTGTGTGTGTGTGTGTGTGTGTCCACAAAGCATACTCTCTCTCTCTCTCTCTCTCTCTCTCTCTCTCTCTCTCTCTCTCTCTCTCTCTCTCTCTCAGACATACACACACACACACACACACACACACACACACACGAGCGCGCGCGCACCCACGCACACACACACACACACACACACACACACACACACGCGCGCGCGCGCGCGCGCGCGCGCGTACGCATGCACACACACACACATTTTGATTCTTTCATTCTTTCAGTCACTGAATTCTTCCTACATTTGAATGAAGTAAGCTGGTCATTCATTCAAAACTGTCCAAAAAAGTGCATCTTTTTAGCATGATATGAATCTTCGTATTTTACATACTGACTCATGTGTTCACATCGATATAGACACACATCCATCCACCCATCCATCCACACTTTTTTCTTAAACACACACGTGCGCGCGAGCGCGCGCGCGCGCGCGCGCGCGCACACACACACACACACACACACACACACACACACACACACACACACATGCACAAACGCTTTACATACATCTGATTAGTCTCCTAAAAGCGTTGATCATCTTTTTTTTATGATATATTGCCCTTTTTCCAAGATACTTTATGGACTTTGATATTTTTCCAGCGTTTATTGATAAAAAAAAAAAAAAAAAAAAAAAAAAAAAAAAAAACGACGTTTGCCCGCGTATGTCACGTTTTAATTGATTCAGGCTAGTCTTCTTCCGTTGTTCAAGGTTCAGAACTAGCCTTTATCCGCTGTTGAAGGTTTGGAACGTTTGCAATTAAGCTTCACGATCACGAGCCTTGTGGTTTCAACTTAGGACCATGTTAAAGGTTTTTGACAACAGCTAGAAGGGGAAAAAAAGGTCTAGTTACTTTTTTTTTTTAACGGAAAACCTTGCATGATTTGAAAAAAAGACTGATTCGAAAGAGAGGGGAAATGGAAGAGGGGCGGAGTCGGGAGAAAGAAAGGGGGGTGGGGGGGTGGAGAGAGAGAGGCGATGGACCCTAACGACAAATGTAAACTGACCTTTGGCAATGACGTAAAATCGATAACCAGGCGCGTCCAGTAGACTGAAATTGCCGCACAGCGCGCAGAACATGCACACTCTGTCTCGTCTGCTGTAGGTATAGCCGCCGCACGGGTACTTCGTTGAGCAGCGCACTGCGCATGTCACTGCTGTGACGTTGCTGTACATCGCGACGGCGTCACCAGTCATTCGCTTGTTTCGGAGTTGGGTATTCTCGTCAAAGTGTCGTCTTCTCAAGGCTTCACACCTGAAAAGACACATGATAGGTCAAACGGACAGACCTGTCGAAGGTACAAACAGAAGAGAGCAACTTATGTAAAGATGAATAAATAGATTAATAAATACAACTGAACACACTGGATTCCGTACTCTGATATAAACGCTCACTTATTCACACAACATAAAGACGCCACACACCATTGAACGGTCCTAATAACGCTTCATTTTCGTTCGTTATTCAACAGGGTAGAGCTTATACAGTGGTCTTCGTACAAAAAAAAAAAAAACATAAAAAAAAAACTTAAAGCCTTCCACTCCAAAAATCTTCAATGCTGACAATAGCTGATAGTCTTCACTCTGAGTAAATGTACCTCCAAACTATGAAAGACAGTTCAAGACCCATTTGACCAATGTTCCGATGTCCTTTAGTGGCGCCATAAACCGATAAGATCCGCATGGAAAAAAACGTATGGATCGGTGACCAGTGGATTACAGTGGAGGAATATACCTTCCCAAAGAGTACTCAACTACTTCAGGCCGGTAACACCGCTGAACGCGGAGGAGAAAATCTCTCTGTCTTGGCAGCCAGGCTGACCAAGTAACACACGGACAATGAGTATCTGGATGTGTTGGTCCAGAAAGGAGGCCTCCCGAGGCTGTCTGGCTGTGCAGAACACGCGACTCTTGAGTTGGGAAGCAACACAAAGAGCTCAAGCAGAGAAAAGGGACCTCGACGTGGTGGGGCTTGATCTGGTAAATTCATTTCCACACAAGATACTTCCATTGGTCCTTGAGATGTATTATGTCCGAGAAATAATTGAAGAAATATTTCCATGTCTTGTCAATGAGATTTTTTTTTTTCACAAAGAACACATTACAGAGCGGATCAATCTGGGAATCAGCATATCAATCGACTATGCAATTTCTCCAATACTGTTTGTGTTGGTAATAGAGGTACTCTTGAAGCAGCCATGAGACGCATACGTCCTGTAGACTTTGGGAATGGATACCAATTTTGCTCCCCCAAATTCTTTCATGGATTATATAACACGTCTTTTCAGCGAAGACAAAATGCTCAAAATACTTGAAGCACTTAAGCAAGTTAGTTGTGTCATTAAGGGTGAGTTTCAAACCAAAGAAATCACGAAGCCTCTCCCTGCGGACAGGAAACGTAGCTGAAATAGTTAGGTTTATTCTAGCTGGTCAGACCGTTCCAACAATGACAGAAGAATCAGTTAATGGTCTTAGAAGGTGGCATGATGACTCCTCGAAAGACACAAAGAGGAGGAAAGGAAAGCAAGCCAATGACAGAAGAAAGCCTGCAAATAATGGACCATTGTGGCAAATATAAGGTCCGGTGCTTGCAGTTCATGCTGATCCCAGAGCTCCTCTGCTCTCAATTGACGTACAATTTCAGCACCAACAAGGCGAAATCAGTGGAGACCGAAATCAACAAACCTTTTGCTCTCAGACTCTCCCTAGAGTTTTGTTCTCTAGCTCTATTGAATATGCTTCATCAGTCTGAGGTTAGCATCACAAAGCCCAGCTGTATCGTTATTATTTTTTTCAAGAAGGGAGAGCTCATAGACAGGTCTTCTACCAAAAATACAAAACTGCCCCCCAAAATTACAATCTGACAAACGCCATCACACCCCACACAACAAATAATGACTCTCAAAGGTTGAAAAGATTAGTCCTTGCATGGACACTCCAAAACTGACTGACAACAAGCACAAAAAACAAAAAGGCACCTTACCTAAAATCCAATGCATTGTAATGTGTTGTTTATATCACCAAATGACCATGCTTTATGTACATGATGAAATGCTGAGGTTATGCTTTCTTTTGTGTTTGTTTATTTACTTATTTATCTAGACATCTATTTTGGGCTTGCTATATGTCTAATTTCTTATTCTTAATGTTGCTACATTTTTTTTTGGTCTGTATGATAACAACAAAGGAAAATCAAAATGTTTATTAAAAAAAAAAAGGGGGGGGGGGGGGGGGGGGGGGGGGGGGGGGGGGGGGGGGGGATGCTTACCACCATGGGAATGCTTCAAAAACACCAGATTAGTTTCGACATTGAAAATCGTGATGCAGCTGCGGTGCCCGCGAAACTGACTGATCAACGGTTCAAACCTGTCTGGAGATGTATAATTCATGGGATTTTCTTTCCTCTTTCTTTCTGTTTTGTTTTGTTTTGTTTTGTTTCGTTTGTTTGTTTTTTTGTTCCCATTCAAAGCCAAGAATTTTGGGGGTTCAAACGGGAAGACTGGGGTCATCCGATTCATTTAACGCACAAATGGCTGTGCGGTTCATAGTCCTGCTGAAAAAAAAAAAAATCTAGCGTAATACTGCAGGCACCCATACTTCCAAAGAATGCTTGACTCCTCAAACTATGAAAGGAAGAAAGCATGGCCTCGTCATGTATTTAGCATTGCACAGAGAATGTTTGGCCCTGTAATTCTTCGCGGAAATGAACCGGAAAATTCTCTGTGTTTGCCTCCCTTTAGAAATCAATAGGGAAGCGAGAAGACTGGCATGCTCAGGCGCTGAAGAGAAGAAAACAGACCAGCAGCAGAATGACCTTTATCCTCCACAGAGACAAACTTCCCGTTTACACCTGGTTCAGGTGGACGCCGCGCCCATTGTGCCAGTGACGGAGTGGTGGTGCTGTGGACTCCACAGGACA
>JADBJO010000258.1:314508-317008 GCA_016801955.1 Conus betulinus | reverse complement strand
TGACCCAGCAAGACCGTAACGCACTGCTACCCCTACCACCGTTCTTTGTCACGCCATTTTTATGAATGGAGGCGTTGTCGTCTTTGAGAAAGCATCACTCCGTTGGAAACAATCATTGCGTTGATGGATGGCGGACAATCTTGTATACCTAAATTCACTTCTTTCTGTTTGTTGTTCCCACCACGGAGAGAAGATCATCCGCACCAAACATAGCCCCACACCACGAGTTTCCGACTACATGCTGGTGATTCACACATCACATCCACGCATTCTCCTCGCTTGTTCTCACAGGACTTGAGCCACACGGTGTGCCTTCGATCAATCATCACATGGTCATTGAACTCGATGTATTTCCCCGTTTCCACTTCTCAATCCAGGGCAGTTTTTGCATGACAACATTTTTTTTTCTCTGGGGCTTTCTGTTCGCTTTCCCGGAGATCACATTCTTCTTTTACACAATTATTCTGGAATCCCATGAAGTTTCCGTTGCACGGTCTTCCGTGAACCATTGAAATCAGTCACTGTGCTTATTTCGCCGGCGATGTTTCTTCAAGATATTTTGTCTTCGCAACAGGACGTGTAGAAAAGTGTTGGAGCGTCACGGTCACTAGTATTAGATTAATGTCCACGACACAGAGCTGAAACCGATTTTTTCACTGATTCACTCCGGGCGAGTTCGTTGTAGAATTCACCCAGCGGCACCTTCAGATGTCTAAAGCATTGTTGCAATGCTCCTGTTCAAATGGTTTTCACTTAATCAGTGTATTATCATTATTTTTTTTTTTTTAATCAACACTGAGATCGTTGCCACGCTTTCTCTCACGGCCCAAACCACGAGAAGAATAAACACTGAAAACTAGATCTAGGCGCTGACGTCTGCTTCCCCCCCCCCCCCCCCCCCCCCCCCCCCCCCCCCCCCACAAATTTGACAACAATAGCAAAGTGTATAATGTCACTCCGATCGAGCTCTGTGCACGCGGCTCTGATGGGTCTGAAAATGATTTAGCAGGAGGCTGCAGAAAGCTAGTATTGACACAATGAGTACACCATAGTGACCGCGCGCGTTGCGTTGAGGGTGAGATCAACGTCCTATCGGCCTGAGGTGAGATCAACGTCCTATCGGCCTTAGGTAAGATCGACGTCCTATCGGCCTGAGGCGAGATCAACGTCCTATCGGCCTTAGGTGAGATCAACGTCCTATCGGCCTGAGGTGAGATCAACGTCCTATCGGCCTGAGGTGAGATCAACGTCCTATCGGCCTGAGGCGAGATCGACGTCCTATCGGCCTGAGGTGAGATCAACGTCCTATCGGCCTGAGGTAAGATCAACGTCCTATCGGCCTGAGGCGAAATCAATGTCCTATCGGCCTGAGGCGAGATCAACGTCCTATCGGCCTGAGGCGAGATCAACGTCCTATCGGCCTTAGGTGAGATCAACGTCCTATCGGCCTGAGGTGAGATCAACGTCCTATCGGCCTGAGGTGAGATCAACATCCTATCGGCCTGAGGCGAAATCAATGTCCTATCGGCCTGAGGTAAGATCAACGTCCTATCGGCCTGAGGCGAGATCAACGTCCTATCGGCCTGAGGTGAGATCAACATCCTATCAGCCTGAGGCGAAATCAACGTCCTATCGGCCCGAGGTAGATCAACGTCCTATCGGCCTGAGGCGAGATCAACGTCCTATCGGCCTGAGGTGAGGTGAGATCAACGTCCTATCGGCCTGAGGTGAGATCAACGTCCTATCGGCCTGAGGCCCTTAAGGACAAGAGCACTGCAGACGTCGGCCTGCATCATTAGTGGCAACTGCTGTCGATGGCAGTAGTCGGTGAGATTCATGTAGTGTCGTCGGGTTTCTCTCTCTCCGAGCTTGTGTTTCTCTTGAACGTTGGTTCAATTTTGGTTGTTGGTCGACCGAATGGGCGTCGGTGTATGTTGCCTCCTTTCCCGAATCATCAGGCTGTCTTCAGGACCAGCGGGCGGCCTTCATCATGCTCGGGTGGCGATGGTCCTGTGCCGCGTGAGGCCGCCTCAAGGAGGGAGCAGGACGAAAGTCGCTGGAGCGCTGCACCAGTCCCTAATATTCGGCAGGTACTCGCAGACTGCGGCCAAGAAGGCAATTTTTTCAGCAAAACCCCATAAGGAGTGCTCCCATGTCTGCCTGACCTCAGAACATGGTACCCAGGCCACGGTGATCGCAGTCAGGCAGCGCTCCATCGCCGATCACCCCACATCTCCAGGAGCCGTCCCCATAGGTTAGACCCGTCGTCACCCATACAGTCGGAAGGTTGACTGCGCCGCCCAAAACACTGACCTCTCACATCAGTGTCCCTCAAAGGAGAGCTGCCACCTCTCCCCTGGCGTCCGCTGCTATGCCACACTCACAGCGAACCAACCAGCTTCGCAACATATCACCAACAATATACCAGTAGGCAGTAAACTCCTCTGACATAAGGAGGTCACGTGTGTCACACGTGACAAGACGGTAAAGCTGCACGACA
>JADBJO010000258.1:299508-309508 GCA_016801955.1 Conus betulinus | reverse complement strand
GTGTCTTTTAGTTGAATATCAGTCACTCAGATCTTCACTCATACTTTTCCTTCTTTGCACACAGGATGCTTGCTGTGCGTGTCGTCCCATTCATACCAATGGCGAAACTGGTGTTCTCTTCCGAAGGTTGGTGATAGAATTTGACGCTTGTGCAAAGATGTTATGCGTGCGTTCACACACGGAAACTCGGTTTATAGTCTCATTCTAGGATCTTTCGGGAAATGGAGCCAGAACCAGTCTTTGCTCTGGGCCAAACACCCCTCTGTTCCTAAACGGCCGGGGTGAGATTCGAACTCACCACCACCGGATCGCTATAATACAGCCTGACCTTCTCCTCCTCCCCATTTTTTTTTTCTTTTTCGTTTTTTTCACGTATATATTTGTCTAGCAGTATTTTCTGCAAGGCGTAGCGCATATAGACTAGTCTACACGCATGATGCCTCCATGATGAAACTGAAAGTATGTAATCCTAGACAAAGCTAAACAGCCAAACCAAGCCATGCAAAATAAAACAAACAAAAAAACATAACATTCGAGAAAAAACTCAGCGAAATCAGCCCAAGTTATATTTATGTACTTTCAGTGGAAAAGTATACAAGTATTTAATATCTTTTCATCAGAATACAGTTTATACTTTGAGTAGGTTTTGTCTGGAAAGCATTAAGTTTTTGATCTGTATGTCAAAGTGTTGACTAACCTAATACTATGTATAAACTATAAAGACTTCACAAAATATCTTCATACCGTAAGAGCCGACTTGATTAAGTTTAACACTTTTTTTAACAAAAGTAACCAGAATCTTGTATTTCTATTTTAAAATAAGCTGTATCAACCCATAAGAACAGTAGAATAGTTAAGCTACATATATTTTCAAAACGTTCTGAACTTCTTTTTGCTGATATCATAAATCTTTCGAAATAGGATGATAACGGAGTTTGCCCAGTATGCTATGGCAAGTGTATAAATTTACACTTTTTATGGAAACGTCAGCTCGCAAGCAGATGTATAGCTTTTACTTTTATCATGTAAATAATTCTTCTATTTTCGGAATACGTACGTTAAAAATTGTGACTATTTACTGTACTTATGTGAAATCCAAAACTGCAACAATTATGTTTGAAATGATATGCCTGCCCCTGAAGTCTATGTTTTGATTTTTTCTTTCAGGATTAGATCATCTAAATACATGGTGAGATACATTGTTTTATATTCTGAGGAATCACAATCATTCATTTTCTTTTCAGGAACATCCTTTACAAGTATATCAAGAAGGGTGAAACGCAGGTAATTCAATTGATGTACGCCTTTTCAGTGAAGATCACTGTTAATAGCCGTTCTGAGTATTAATGTATTACGCAGCATTGGCGTTCATGTCCCGGATGATTTCAAGACACTTCCCTCTGACGCCAGTCTTGCACATCTTTAACAAAATAGCATCATGCTGTTCAATACCAAACGCTTTCTGAAAATAGACAAAAGAAGCAACACAGTCTGCCATTTCTTTCTCAAATAGCATCGTGTATATATTTCATATGTATTGGTATATTGCCTCTTGTTTCTCACAAATAGCATCGTTTGTATGCTTTTAAACACGTGTATTCGTATATTGCTGTTTGTTTCTCAAATAGCATCGTTTATATGTTTTCATGTGTATTCATATATTGCTGTTTGTTTCTCAAATAGCCGTTTATATGTTTTCTGAAGTGTTGGCATATTTATGTCATTCTTCCGTGCAGGGTGTCGCTTCCCGTCATCGAAATGATATTGAATGATGGGAAAAGAGTAGCTTCTGCAGTGGGAAGATTTCTTTTCTTCATTGTGTGGATTCTTTTGTCTTTTCTTGGCGATTTGCTTTCAAATTTCTGACAAGTTTTTTTTTCTTTTTCTCTTTCTACAGTTACCTCTTCATTAAAAGGCAAATAGTCTTTACAATTAACAATTTCTACAAATCTCGGGTCACTGTTTGCTCTCTGTCTTCAGGTACTTCGGTGGGTTTTCCATTAAATGTTCTAATCGACACAGCCATTTCTTAGGGCCGAAGGTTCTGCTTAAAACAGATTGTGATTCTTCGTTTGATCGTAATTTAAAGTATTTTTCGTATTATATGTTTAAAACATAGTAGAATGCACTACCCAGACTACTTATGAAGGTGTTCATACGAGTGGTCAGTTTCTTTTAAATAGCTTATTCGTATACCTTTTTTACCGGAACTTAGTGTTTCTGATACATGTCGATTGTATGGATTGTCTGTTTAAATATTTTTGATAATTATTTCATGTATTTCTTCAAATGATAGCGCTTGCAGGCTAAAATTTGAAAAATTCTTTCACGCTGTTCATTTTTGGGCGATTTTAAGGAGAATCATTTTTCTGTATTTCTCAAAATTTTCGTATTAGTGTGATCAGTGACGTCATCGATGGTACACATCTGGAGTTTTTTTTGGATAATTTTGTTTTTTTTTAACTACGAGTTTTATTTTTCGTTTTTTTGGTTTAGCCTGCTTATTGACAGTACACAGTTGATTTTATTTATTTAATGATTTATTTGTTTGTTTTTGGTTTTGATATAGCCTTGTAGGGAATTCGAGAGTAAAATGATTTCAGTCGTAAATTGACAAGTTGTGTTTTGGCAGATCGTCTCAGACAAAATACCCGTTACAATTGTGTTTTCGATTTCTAAGTCACTCGTCGCAGGTACCTACCCTGAATACAAGCCAGGCTACCATTCAGTCTGTAGACCGAGTGTCACGGTGTGACGTTTTTTGTTTGTTTGTTTGTTTTTTGTTTGTTTGTTTGTTTGTTTTTCCCAACTGTCTCGGCTCGGAGAAATCTAGAGTGCGAAAGTGTGTGTAAGGCTTAATGTTCTCTTTCATAGGTTTTTTTTTTTTTTTTTAATTGTTCAGTTCGGTCCAGGTTTGTCACGTCTCACAGGTGCAGCGCGTTTGTCCCGTGTTTTCCGTTACCTGTCGACTCTGTAGTGAGTAGAGTGATCTTCCCCTTATTGTGACTAGGAGAGAGAAGCAGACGACTTGGAGCAGTGTTTGGGGGACAGACGTCTGTTGGTAGTTTGCTGTATGTAATGGGACCGCGTTCCCCTTTTGAGTTTATAGAAAAGTTAAGTTTAATCTTTGGGATAAACTGGGTTTTGTACAGCGGGACCTCGTTCCTGAGAACTCAAAGTTTCACGATAATGGCTACTGTTGGGCTCCATTGATGTGAAGATGAAAAAAAAAGGTTTTGAAAAGAATACACGAGAGGGAAATGCCTATATTTCTGCTCCTGGAAGTCGTTGGAAGACCTGGGACTTTGTCTTTTTGTCTTTGTCTTGTCAAACAAGAGTCGGAAGGACTTCTTCGTGAGGCTTCATTTGCCTATGTGTTCATCTAAATGTTTCGTATCACTGGTCTTTTTGGTGAGTAAACCTGGAATTTAATTAAATTAATAGCACTAAATAACCAATTTTTTGTCGCTGCATTAGGATAATTATTATTTATCCGTATTTAATTTGTATTCGAAATTACAAATGTTTTCCTTCGTACATAGGATGTAGGCAAAGGAGTGGGCTCGTCCGTGTTGGCACTCCAAATAAGTATGTTGTAGTGTTGTGTGGAAGGTTGTTTTTATTCCAAATTCATTATTTACCCATTTTTCTCATTTTCCAGTATATTTTGTTTGAAATTTCGTGTTAAATCATTCGATTTATGTTGTAAATAATTTACACTAGTATAAAAGAATACTGTGTAAAATGTTCTTTTTTTTTCCCCACAAAGGGCGAAAGTCAATTTCAGAAGAAATATTGTTTAACAATAAACGATAAGATTATGGATATGTTTTGTGAAAGAATTGGTTCTCCAAGCAGGAGGGTCATATTCTGTTGTAAAATAGTTACGTTTTCTTTTGAATTGTTAAAACTCAAAATGAACGCTGTTTCATGTGAGCCATTTTGGTAAAAAGACTTTATTTCCGATAAGTGAAAATGGCAGCCTCATGTATTGCGCGAGTGAGTGCTGGACGTTTTCATAATAATATCAACTCATAGAAGAGTATAGAGATGCGTAAGGGATTGTTTTGTGTTGCTATGACTTTTGTTTGATGTATTCTGAAATGATTAATAATTCCTTTGTTAAATAATTGCCGAGCACATTCTGTTAGATGCTGCCCCCACCATTCACGAGCCTTGGGAAATGGATGAAATTTGATTGATTGCTCATTGATGTCTGATAGAGCTCAATAATGTAGTAGGATAATGCGGGGTACTTTGATCCCCGAATGGTTTCATTTCATATAATTTATTTTTGTATTACTCTCCCATATTTACTTTAAAATATGAGAGTGACATTATTTTTCGTCCTTGTGGTGGAAATATACATATGTGAATGGGAAGTGGGAAGCTGATTGCCTACATGGGAAAAGACATGGAGTACTCCTCTTTTATGTGTGTTGAAAATGTTTAAAAGAGATTGAAGACTGAGGAAACCAAATGTCGAAAGAGTTATAGAGACAAGTACTAAATATTTATGAAATGCAACAATAATTTAAAGGAAAAATACAAAATATATATGGATGGGTACATAGCCATGTTTAATTTCATATAGTACGAAGGCTCAGTAGTAAGAAAAGCATTTAAATTAAGGCCTGATCTCCGTTTTGTCTGTGCATTGTCTACAGCTCACATTTTAGGCAAATATTTATGAGGTGAAAGTGATGTGTTGTACAGAACTGATCTCACCTTACCTGAGCTTACTTTACCTGACCTGACCCGTACTTCCCGGTCTGACCTGCTGTGGACTCCCTTGTCGCTGCTGACCGCCTCACCTGTGGTCGTGTCTGGGAGGGCCTGCGCTTGCCTGAGGAGGGTACTGGAACGCGTGGGCTGGCCCAGATGTCCTTCCCGCCTTGTCATCTACTCACCTTTGCTCTTGAGTGACTGCGATCAACAGTGTGGACCTGAGTGGCTCCATGCTCTGCCTTCTTCGATCCTGGGATTGACTGTTCTTTCCTCTTCGTAACCCCGCGTCCAGTGCAGTGAGTAATGTGGGTGATGTGTTAGACAATAACAGGGTCAGGCCTTTTTTTTTCATTCATAAAACTTAAAGTTTTATTTCCCCTTTTCTGAGCGTTCTGTTTTTGTTTTTTTTTGCCCCTCGGTGTGCGTTTCCCCTTTTGGAGAGACATGTGAAAGGGTGATGAATTAATATTGTTGTTAACAAAAAAAGACACTGTTGTTGGAGATTCGTTTTTGTTGTTGTTGTTGTTGTTGTTTTTAAACTATTTAAGGCGGCGGAAAGGAATATTGTGGGTTTTTTTTTTAATTGTGTTTCATGAATAAGTAACTTATTTGATTTCATTAATCGATGAAAGATGTAGAGGTTTCTCCTTTTGTATCGGAGAATGTCCGTTTTTTTTGCCTCCCAGGTTATGGTTTGGGAAAAGTGATGGCCCTTTGACAACTTAACATAAAGTTGGTCTGTTTTCTCTTGGGCAGATTTTATTACTTAGCACCCAACTTTTTATTAGCTTTGGTTATTGAATTCTTTGGAAGAGTATTTTTCTCTCCCTTCATTTGTTTTCCCCTGGTCGATTTTTGGGGAGTTTATTGTTCAGATTGGGACTTAGTTTTTTTATTTTTATTTGTTTGTGTTTTTTTTTTTTTTAAAGAAGAGAAACGAACCTACCTGGAAAACAGTTGTTTTTTTTTTTTTTTTTTTTGTGAGAGAGAGTCATTCGTAATGTAGATTGTTAATTGTAAATCAAACCGTGCTTGTGATCTCGTTTCCTTTTGTATTTCGTTACGGTCGATCCGAGTGTGCGTCATCATCAGCCCAGCTTTTCCCTTGAACTATAAGTCACGTGACTTCATCAGCGTGACACCAAGCTGGTAGGAGTGTGTGTGCAGATAGGAAAGAAACGACGATGGGGGGGGAGGAGAGAGGGAGGGGGAGAGAGAGAGAGAGAGAGAGAGAGAGAGAGAGGAGGATGGGACACACACACACACAATAAAACACGAACAATCGAGTTGTGCAACCACAAACAAACCCCACACGAATTCAAGAGCTCATCAAACATTGACCAGCGCCCAGCTAACAGTCTAAGAACAGGCATACAAACAGACAAACAACAGAGCGAGAGGGAAGCACAAGAAAATAAGAACGCACGCACGGACACGCGCGCGCGCGCGCGCACACACACACACACACACACGCGCGCACACACACACACACACACACACACACACATTTTCATACTCGCACAAATGAGAAGGAAACAAAAGAAGATGTATTCAATGTCACAGACAATGTATCATCACAGGATGTATTCAATATCACAGAGGAAGTATTCAATGTCACAGAAGAAGTATTCAATGTCACAGAGAATCTATTTAGTGTCAAAGAGAATGTATTTAGTGTCACAGAGGAGGTATTCAATGTCACAGAGAATGTAACCAGTGTCACAGAGAATGTATTGTCACACAGGATGTATTCAGTGTCACAGAGGATCTGTTCAATGTCACGGAGGATGTATTCAATATCACAGAGGAGGTATTCAGTGTCACAGAGAATCTATTCAATGTTACAGAGAATGTATCCAGTGTCACAGAGAATGTATCCAGTGTCACAGAGGATGTATCCAGTGTCACAGAGGATGTATCAATGTCATAGAGGATGTATCCAGTGTCACAGAGGATGTATTCAATGTCATAGACGATGTATTCAGTGTCACAGAGGATGTATTCAATGTCATAGACGATGTATTCAGTGTCACAGAGGACGTATTCAGTGTCATAGACGATGTATTCAGTGTCACAGAGGATGTATTCAGTGTCATAGACGATGTATTCAGTGTCACAAAGAAGGAATTTCAATTTCACAGAAGAGGTTTTCAGTGTCACAGAGAAGGCATTCAGTGCCACAAAGAATGTATTCAGTGTCACAGAGGATGTGTTCAATGTCACAGAGGATGTATTCTATTTCACAGAGGATGTATTTACTGTCACCGTAGATTATTCAGTGTCACAGATAACGTCACAGGTGTGTTCAATTTTACAGAGGAGGTATTCAGTATCACGGAGAATGTATTAAATGTCACAGAGCAGGTACTCAATGACACCGAGAAGATGTTCAATGTCACAACGAATTGGGAAGGTGTGCTGACAATGCTAAAGGGGTGTAAGCAACACCTTAGAGAATGTGCTCACTCACTTCGACGACATGGGCAATGTTTTATTAGAGGATGTGGGCAGTGTCCTATAGAAGGCGGTCAATGTCTTGGAAGATGTAAACAATGTCTTTGAAGATGTGAACAATGCATTGAAGGATGTTGACAGTGTCTTGGGCGAGGTGGAAAATGTCTTGGAGTAACATACAGGCAATGTCTTGGAGTAACATGCGGGCAATGTCTTGGATGACGTGGCAATGCCAGGCAGGATTTGAACAATGTTTTGCAGGCGTGGGCAGCACATCGGAATGATGTGGCCAACGTCAAATAGGATTGAGAGTTGACACATTAAGCCAAATGACTGACATCTTCATGGCCTGATTTATTTGCTGTAAAGATGTCAATAGATACGCCTGTATGTCAAGAATAGTTTATTTTGTAAAGGTGCGTGTGTGCAGTTTGTGTCCCCCAAATCGTTGCCTATATCCTGCATGGTGTTCCCACATCTTTCAAGACATTGCCCTCATCCTCTGTGACATTGTTGGCATCCTTCAAGTTATGGAGCGCATCCTCCAAGGATTGCCTACGTTCTCTATGACATTGCCCACATCCTCCAAAACATTGCTTAGATCTTCTGTGAAATTACCCACATCCTCTTGACATCATCTGCTTGGTACAGGACATTGCCCACATCCTCTGAGACATTGCCCACATCCTCTAAGACATTGCCCACATCTTCTAAGACACTGTTCTTATCCTCTAAGACATTGCCCTCATCCTCTAAGACATTGCCCACATCCGCTGAGACATTGTCCACATCCTCTTAAGACATTGCCCACATCCTCTAGGACATTGCTCACATTCTCTAAGACATTGCCCATATCCTCTAAGACATTGCCCTCATCCTCTAGGACATTGCCCACATTCTCTATGACATCGCCCATATTCTCTAAGACATTGCCCTCATCCTCTTGGACATTGCCCACATCCTCTAAGACATTGTCCCTCATCCTCTAAGAAATTACCCACATCATCTAAAACATTGCCCTCATCCTCTAGGACATTGCCCACATTCTGTAGGACATTGCCCTCATCCTCTAAAGCATTGCCCTCATCCTCTAAAGCATTGCCCTCATCCTCTAGGACATTGCCCACATCCTCTAGGACATTGCCCACATCCTCTAGGACATTGCCCACATACTCTAGGACATTGTCCACATCGTTTAAGACATTGCCCACATCCTCTTAGACATTGCCCACATCCTCAAGGACATTGCCCTCATCCTCTAGGACATTGCCCACATCCTCTAAGACATTGCCGTCATCCTCTAAGACATTGCCCACATCTTCTAGGACACTGCCCTCATTTTCCAAGATATTGCCCACATTTTCCAAGGTATTGCTCACATCCTACCACTACACAACACATTGCAAACGCAGACCTGCCCATAACTGACCAGACTGCAAAACAAGCAAACAAATTTGGCCACATCTAAAATTGCCATTGGCACATCATCAACGCAGTCTAATTGAGGCCGCCATTGGAGACTCTCCAGACCTTTTCTTGTGGTCATTGCTTAGAAAAGTGAGGGTAAGTTGAGAAAATACCTAGTCCAGTGGAGTCCTGAGTAAACCACAATGTTAGGATACCAGTTTGAAAATCCTTCACGAAATCTTTTTTTGTTTGTTTTTTGTTTCATAATGTTTCAAAGCTCGTTATAAATCGCGTGAACATATTTGAGAAAAGTTATTCTTTAAGAAATTCCACAGTTATTTTGCATTCTGACCATATGCGTCTTCGTGAATCCTTGGACTATGAAAGAAAAAAAAAAGACAACAAGAAAAAGGGTAAAGAAGGCCAGTGATTAATGTTTAAAGTTCGTTGACGTCCGGATCGGATACAAGACCTGTGTTTCTTACGTCGAGTCGGCTTAAGCTGGGCTGACGGTCGCCGGTCCGGGTGTAGCCTACGAGCTGGTGCGTTGTGTTATTCGTCCGTCCAGTCGATGGGAACCACTTCAGTCATTTGGGGGTTTAGGAAGGGGGGGGGGAGGGAGGGTGAGCTGTCTCTTTTGTTACGAGCAGGAGACAATGCGTGCACAGGAGTGGTGTAAGACAGGCTGGTTTACGAGCAAGAGTGGTGTACAGGCTGGTGGGGCCTCTAGGGACTCGATGGGGTCATGTCCACAGCTCAGGGTTTTCATTCTTTTAGCCGTGATCAGCTGAGACATTTCAACTGGGAGGTGCTGGGTGGAACACACTTGAAGGAAATGTTTATTATGAAATTATGTGAATGCAACTTTAGCACAGCTGGGAACTTTGTAATTAGACCCGCGACTCCGGAGAGCGCCGGAGCACAAAATAGTGGCATAATTCCTGCGAGGTTACCGTAAAATTGTATTGACTGTTTGCGATCGACAACACTAAGGTGGTGAGGGATTCTGTGTCTGCCTTTCGTTTCTCCACTGGAACTGGATCCCTGTTTTGTGTCTCAGTTCTGGAACGGTGACTTAAGTGTGTGTGTGTGTGTGTGTGTGTGTGTGTGTGTGTGTGTGTGTGTGTGTGTGTGTGTGCGTGCGTGCGTGCGTGCGTGAATGTGTGTGCGTGCGTGCGTGCGTGCGTGCGTGCGTGCGTGAATGTGTGTGTGCATGCGTGTGCGTGTATGAGCGTGCGTAAGTATGTGTGTGTATGCCTGTGTGCGTGTGCCCCCCCTCTCTCTCTCTCTCTCTCTCTCTCTCTCAGTGTGTGTGTGTGTGCGAGTGTGTGTGTGTGTGTGTGTGTGTGTGTGTGTGTGCGTGCGTGCGTGTATGTGTACGCATGCAACCACTGCCCCCCCTCTCTCTCTC
>JADBJO010000258.1:264508-289508 GCA_016801955.1 Conus betulinus | reverse complement strand
GTGTGTGTGTGTGTGTGTGTTATGTTTTAAAAATCAAAAGACGTCCACATTGAATTTCACGTTTTGTGATAATAAAGTCGTTTGAATTGAATTGAACTGAATTGAACGAGAGTTAGGTCTGCCGTTGTTTCCTTCCCTCCCCACCTCTCTCGTGCCCCAATGTCTTTACTTTACCCCTCCATCTCCTCACTCAAGAACTCGTTTCTTTACTGGTCTCTCTGTATACGGGGTAATGTTTGTTGTTACCCGCTCCTGCCCTACCAGTGGAAGGTATTTGACTGCCGCGGAGGAAGGTGGTGGGCAGTCTGAGCTGATCAGCATTCGGCAAAAACATCACTACAGCACTTCCAAGTTTAGAGAAGAAAAAAAAAGGTGAAGGGGGAGAGGGGGAGAGGCTTTCTTCTTCTAAATTCTTCCACTAGCGGGTGTGAAGGGGTTGGGGTAAGGTAGGGGGGAGGAGTGTGTGTGTGTGTGTGTGTGTATGGGGGGGGGGGGGGGACACCCCCAAGAAGGATTTTCATTTTCAGCGGAAGTGTGTGTGTGTGTGTGTGTGTGTGTGTGTGTGTGCAGGGGGGAGGGGGGGGGGGGGGGGCGGGTGGTAGAAGGGGGAGGGAGGCACTCTCATCGTCCAGTTCTTGAGGAACGAGGAGCAGACAACTCTTATCTCCGGCCTTCAATCTTCCAAGCGGAGGAAAAAAAAAAAACCTGTCATCACTGAAAGACCCCCGCCCCCTCCTTGTCCCGCGGAAAAACAGAAGAAGCCAAGGGAGACAAGGCAGCCTTTTTATCTCCATCTGCTTTATTTTTGCCAACTCTGCCCAGTTTGTTCTTTGGTGCTGATGCTTACAGTGAAAACATTGTTTATACTGATAAAGATGTAGCTGACAATGATCATCGTTTACCTGCTTCTGTTTCCCAGTCTAAGCACATGTGGCACAGACAGCGCCTAGCTCACTACAAAGCTGATGTGCGGCAGCACACAGAATCTTGTCAACAAAACATTCACACACAAAACAATGGCAAATATTGTGGAAATAGGGAAGACCTTGGTCAATCTCCTCCATGTTTGTGGCCAAGTTCAACACATCACTTCTACCTGGAGCAAAGATGTTGTGAAAGGAAATCCTCACTAGGACCCATCGTGACTGTTGTGTTGTAAAGTTGTGAAGTGGACTATTACTATGTGTGATTGACAGTCCCAGGATTAGTTACAAATATCTTTAATACCACGATGTGTGGGATCCATGTCACGATGAAGGTTTGTAAAGGCCAATTGTACAACGTTGTTTCCACGTAGTTCGTATATGTGTCTCCCTCCTCCCTCCATTTCTCCCCAGCCCTCACCCCTACCCCCTTCCCCCATCCCATTCCTCCAAAGTCCGTTTTTTTGTGAATGGGCTTTAATAGCCTAAACCACATTAAAGTATTGGCATTCGTATTCTCTCTGTCACAATTATACTACTAGAGCAAATGATGGGGGAAAAGGAAGAAGAAGAAAGGAGGGAAGGAAGGAAGGAAGGGAGGAAAAAAAAAGAACCACGAAAGCAAGAGAGATAAGCAAAATGGAAAACTAAACCCCAAGATCTGCGCAGTGGATAAGTGAAAAAAAAAATTAGTTGATTACTTAATAAGTTAGTTAGACTTAGCCTACTCATCTACATTTGATTATCTCCTCATTATATGACTCTTTCTGTTGTTTGTGTGTTCGTTTTTGTTCGTTTGTTTGTTGTCCTATCTGAAAACGGGGTCAGTGTTTGCTGCGGTCTGTACTTTGAAACTTCAAAGATTCTGTCTAACCACGACACCAGCCATGATCTTTTTTGTCATCACTTTCACCTGCACATGATGATGTCTTGCTCTTTGGCTGATGTGGCAGTAGAATCTAACCTCCGAGTATGCTTTCTCTCTCTCTCTCTCTCTCTCTCTCTCTCTCTCTCTCTCTCTCTCTCTCTCTCTCTCTCTCTTTTTTTTTTTTTTTTTTTTTTTAATGATAATAATGCATGCGTTCACACAGAGAACTTCGGTGCAAAGTCTCAGTCAAAAGATTTTGAGGTTTAGGTCTGCATGAACGTTGACTGTGAAGAAGAAAAAAAACAAATCTTCTGTAATGTTCACGTCTCACGCGGGATGAAACTCGCTTCAATCTATGCATCAAGAGAAAGAACTAGACAACACGATGTAAGAGGTGACCTTTGCTTTCGCCACCTGTGTTATTGCCAGTCGCCGTTTTCTGTACTTACGCCGACAATCTTTTGGCCGCGTCGGGTACGTGGTTTCGATGGGGAAACTTTTTGCCATGTAACATATCTTGAGGAGTTTTTGTGACAATCGAGCGGATTTTACTCTCGGGTCAGATAAAGTGCTCTGACTAAGCATGCGCGCGTAAGAGATTCATTGCATCACGGGGTTCCCACATGTTGCCAGACGTTTGAACCCGCTGCTGGTTTTGGCCGCCTTTTCAGCATCAATGAAAAATGTCTTCCATTGGAAGTGCAAGTTCGAGGACTGCTAGTTTAGATGTGCCCTGTAATCAGAGCGAAAATTGAGAGGAAGCTTTAGAGAAAGACGGCGAAAGTACAGGCAGCAAAGTACACACAGCAAAAGTGTAGAAGGCGAAAGTAGAGACGGCAAAGTGCACACAGCAAAAGTGTAGAAGGCGAAAGTAGAGACGGCAAAGTGCACACAGCAAAAGTGTAGAAGGCGAAAGTACAGGCGAAGTACGATAGCACACTGCAGGCAGAGAAGTACAGGCAGCAAAAACACAGATGGCAAAAGTGCAGACGGCAAAAGTACAGACAGCAAAAGTACAGACGGCAAAAGTGCAGACGGCAAAAGTACAGATGGTAAAAATACAGACAGCGAAAGTACAGACAGCAAAAGTACAGGCAGCGAAAGTACAGACGGCAAAAGTGCAGACGGGAAAGTACTGACAGCGAAAGTACAGGCGGCAAAAGTACATATGGTAAAAGTGTAGATGGCAAAAGTACCCACTGCAAAGGTGCATGCTGTAAAGTACAGGCGGCAAAAAGTACAGGCGGCAAAAAGTACAGGCGGCAAAAGTACAGGCGGTAAAGTATAGGCAGCAAAAATGCAGACGGCAAAAGTACAGACGGCGAGAGTAAAAGACGCAAAAGTACAGGCGGCAAAAGTACAGACGGCGAAAGTACAGACGGCGAAAGTACAGGCGGCGAAAGTGCAGGCGGCAAACTTACAGAAAGCAAAAGTACGTGCGGCGAAAGCACAGGCGGCAAAAAACAGACGGCGAAAATAGGGGACGCCGATATAACAGGCTGAAAGATACCCATAGTTCTGACAATAGAATGACCTAAGACAGTGGGGTATAAGTAGCCTAGGCCATTCCATGCTCAGTTTTGAAATGGTCAAAGCCACTCTTCTGGCCCAGTCCGCCGCGCACAGATGACCTTTCTGAGAACAGAACAGCAGTGCCCAGGTCGCCGACACTGAAAATCGTGGATACCGCTTCAGCTGTATTAAGTGTCACGTGATGTTAGCTTACCAAATGACCTACGCATTGAGTACGTAATTATGGCGGATGTCTCTTTAGAGTCCCAGAATAGTGTCGAAAGTGCAAATTGTTTCTTGGATGTTTTAAGCATTTTGGTTGGCTGCAATACGTAATGGCTCCTGTTCCTTGCATAAAGTTCCACGCGTTTTGATTGGCCATATTACGTCATGATTCTCGAACATTCTTGAATACGGCATGATTATTTATTGGCTGTGCTGCGCCATGTTTCTCGAACTTTTCAATCTTATAAATAATCTACGATCTGGGTTTGGACGTTTGAAAAATCCGATTAAAAGGCGATTAGAGAGGGCGATCTGAGAGAGAGGATCTCAATGAGTGAAGGGCACGTTTCCGTTTGGGCACCGATGTTGCAGTCATATAAATTCTGACTTGTGAGTCTTGTGCTGAAAGTGCAGGCTTTGACCTTCTTGCCAGAGTCCACTTGTCCTCTGTGTGGATCGATTCCGTGGGAGATTGGAATCGGCTCTTGTCAAACCACCTCAGACAGTGTTCTACATACACTGAAGTGTCACAGACGAGTTTGATTCTTTGGCTGACCTACGAGGTTGATTAGATGTTGAGAAATGGCATACGGACGTGACTTATTTGTGTGGGGTTTGTTTGGAATCAATCAATCAATTACTCAACTAATTGGATGAATAAAGAGATGATATTGCTTATAGCCCAGTCAGCCGCAAATTATGTCATACACAAGTAAGAGTAAACAAAGAGTTATAACAGACGAATCAGTTATTACAAAGAAAAAAAAAGTAAAAGTAAGAAAATGAATAAATGTACAAATAAATAAATAAATGGATAAATAAAAAATGAAAAGTAGAAAATGAAACAAAAAATTTTTTTTAACTCCCTGCGTCGTTCTCCTTCTGTACTTTGTTTATCCGATTCGTTTGGTACTTAATTAAGTAACTCTACTTCCGTTCTCTTACGAACACAACGAGCAACTATAGTCATGCTGCCGCTACTGCTAGCAGCAGGTATGAGCAGTGCGCGCAGCTTCGTTTGTTGAAGCAATAGCCTAACGACTTTCAACACAGGACGGATAACCAAGCGTGACCAGCTACTGACCAACTGACCACTCAGTGACATAGCGTCCACGTAAATCACGGGTCAGAAGTTTCTCTTCGTCACGCCGCTGGCTGTCCCTTTCTTAGATCTCCGCTCTACTGCGTTGAAGTAGCCACCGAAGTGGGACGAAAGGGACACACCCTGAAATAAATCGCGGGCACGGGAAGTCCCCCTGACCGGATGATAGTGATGGTAGATGTTCATCATTTCCTCATCCGTCAAACTCCGGTGAGTGTGAAGACAAGCAGATGACACAAGCCGAAAGCTACAGGGAAAAGTAAGGCGCCCACAATCCCAGGCATCATCTCTCAAATGGCCTCAGTGTTTGGGACGGTTGGGGGAAGAGTTCTGGAGTCAGAGAGAGATTACATCACCAAAAGGAATGGCGAACAGAACGACTGTCAGTCAGACAATGTTACTGCATCGACGTAACGGTGATACACAACTAGAAACGATTTCCTCTCTGACCCCTAAGCCGTAAAGAAGAGCTTCATCATGTTTGCATGGAAGATGAAGTGGGTTGTGAAGAGAAACAGGCTGAATGTGTCACCAGGTTGCTTACAGACTGTTTTCCATCACCGTCTCTGTTGTTTGCGCATACATTGGTACGTGTCGGGATGCGTGATTCGCCAATTCCTGTGCTCGTCCTTGCTAGCAGCTTTGGTGGTCGGACTAAAAATACTTGCTCAGATCAGAATGTCTACAATTACATTTAACAAATTAATTAATTTTTACACCACAAACGTAGGATTGGAAAATGCGGATCAATAAAAATTACTTTCCACATGCAAATAAAGGCAGAGATCACAGTGATGTACAGTGTAATCTAAAAAAAATAACGGTTTTTTTTCAATAATTCCATGCTAAATAGGTCAAATTAATTCCTTTATAAGATCTCCTATGTCTCCACTAGTTTGTACACTGACCTTTCATCGCTTTTGTTTTGAAATGGCTACGATGTTCTTAACAACTCTCTGGGCAGCCTGGTGGCTTATGCTATGATGAACCACAATGGATGGAAACTGAAAGCCAAGATGGATGCTTGTACAGAAACCATTGTTTTTTGTTTTTAAAAGACTGTTATGCTGAACACTTTACACCATACATATTGTGTCAGAAGTATAATAAGCACGCTATTCATTTTGCATACAGGAAGCAGCCTGGAGGTACGACCCAACGGACCTACAGTACCGTGGCCCATGCAATGGGCACAGACCCCAGCACCAAGGACAACACCACAGGAGCAACTCCGGACACCAAGACCACGCAAGAGGAATTTTGTCCATCCGGACCAAGCCAAAGGCATTCCAACATGCTAATATCCGCGTGCAGTTTTATAGAGTCTACTTAATGATTCCACAATAATATGTGGATATTAATGCAAGAAGTGACTTAGCCCAGGCACGAAACAATGATTTTTTGTCTTCCGTCTCTACCTCTCTCCTTCCCCCCCCCCCCCACCTCCCCCCCCCCCCCCCCCCCTCCCTTGTTTTACAAGTTGTAATGAAGCAGTTTGCAAGTGAAAGAGTTCCGAGGGAATGCATTCGTTCCGCTGTAATAAAAGGTGAGGACTGTACCACCTTTACATTATGGAGAAGGGACAAAATTAGAATGAACTCGAAGGGAAACATTTTCGATTGCATGCACCCATCGATACGTACACATAGCATATGGAAGGGATGTAATGTTGTTGTTTTTCTGAAAAGAGTTATTAAAGTGACCCATGTAATCGATCTTTAAAACCGTATTTCTCAAAATAAACATGTAGACTCAACAGCTTTGTTTGTACAGTTTAAAACCAGACCAGTTCTTTCAAGCACAAAAAGGTCCCTTTTCCATCTCTCAACTACTACTCTCTCCCGCTACTGGAGAAGACAAAAGGAAGGATAAAAGCTAAGAGTGAAGGGGTTAGGAGTCCATGAACAGTATTGCAGGTGGGGGAAAAGGTTGTGGATAGCGGTATGAAAATCGCAACGTCGACTCGACTTTTTCAAGCGCTTTGCTTTCATGTGGATACACAGAGGATGTCACCTTCTGTTTGGATTCCATCGCATTGTGATATTTGGGGTAATGAGCTAGCTGATAGACGCGCGCAAAGAGAGGAGCCAGAAATGAAAAGTGCGCCACCTAATATCGCCCCCTCGTCCTACCCTCCAAATCAAACCACCCCCAAATCCCGCCCTCCCTCCTCTCCCCTCCCCCCCCTCCCCCCTCCCGAACTGTTTTGAGTCGAGCCATAAAAAATCTTGAAAGTCTTTCTTCCTAGGAGAATATCTCCGGAACAGAGAGGGGAAGGGGGGAGGGAAGGGGGGGGGGTAAGCAGGGTGGGGGCGGGGCGGGGGGGGGGGGGAGAGAGGGAAGGGGGTGAAGGTAAGGGAGGGGAGGGGAGAGGAGGAGAACGGAGACCAGGGGCAAGGAGGGAGGGGGAGGAGGGAGACACTCGCTGGCCTCTCACCAGCTATCATTCATCTTCTGGCTAAACTGGGAGAACCTCCATCACTTGACACACACGCCCCCCCCCCCCCTCCCCCCCTCCACCCCTCCCCCCACCACCATCCCTCACCCCTAGTTGGTCAATGCTACCTTCCTCACACGTTCGCTCTTTTGACAGTCTCTCAGTCAGTCCGCGTCCAGTCGCTCGGTGTGAGGAGGACGGACGAGACTGTGTGTCCTCCGCCGCGCGAGACCGGGCAGGGTCCTAGTCCTTCTCTACAGAGCCAGCTGACGAAGCGGAGATCATCCGTCTCCTCCCCACTACCAGTGGTCGTGGTGGTCGTGGTGGTGGTGGTGGTGGTGTGTGGAGTTGGGGGGTGCCGTGTGTGTGTGTTAGTCTGTGTTGGTGGAAGAAGTCGATCTACCGGACCTCGTGCGCTGGCCCGTGGGTATTGTCGTGCGAGGACTATCTGCGTTTGACGCCGCTTGCTGGTTAGACAAATAGATAGACATAAAGAGATAGACATAAATAGATAGACATAAATAGAGAGAGAGAGTGTGTGTGTGTGTGTGTGTGTGTGTGTGTGTGTGTGTGTGTGTGTGTGTGTGTGTGTGTGTGTGTGTGTGTGTGTGTGCGTGTGTGTATGTGTGTGTGTGTGCGTGTACGTGCGTGTGTGTGTGTGTGTGTGTGTGTGTGTGTGTGTGTGGTAAGGTAGGTAGGTAGTCAGATATGCAGGGAGTGAAGGAGAGGATATGACTATGAATACATATATTTTAATGGAGGTAAACACATAAGCTGAAAGCTTCTTTACACTATGCCTTTAATTAAAAAAAAAAAAAACAATCAAACGGACAAACTCGAACACATAGAGTATAAACATTTACAAAATGTACAATCATCTCAAATAAACAATGAAAACAAAATATAAAACAATAGAATTATTTTTTTTTTTTTTGAAATTTTTTTTTTTTTAATTGCTTTAAACAAAATGACAATAGCAAATACATAAAAGAAATCATAATCATAATAAGTAAATCAAACATAAAGCTAGCAAAAATAGTAAGAGAGAGAGAGAGGGGTTTGTACGTGACCTCAAATGTTTTCAGTAACATGTTTTAAATCAGGTTTTGGATGTTGGACAAACAAGCTGTAAAACACAGTGGAGAGTACATGGGCAAACAAGACCTATATCAACCATATGTAGTGTAACATACAAATATGAAATATTTGATTACATGCGGGAACAAAGGTAACCATTTTTTCAGAAGAAAAAAAAAAAGATCACCTGAAATTAAGTGTATGCTGATCATAAGAGAACAGATGGGCAAAGGATAATGATTGTTAGGTGAATAAAATGAATTGACACAATCCGATATAATTGTTTATTATACGTATAACTGTATTTTGTAAAGTATATTATTGATTGATTAGTCGTCAGATAATAATGGTGTGTATGTTATCCATTTGTTAGAGAATTTTTTCTGGTTTAATTGTAAACAGGCATTATATTCTTCGAAAACAATAGAATTAAGTACAGAGAGAGAGAGAGAGAGAGAGAGAGAGAGAGAGAGAGAGAGAGAGAGAGAGAGAGAGAGCGTTTCTAACTGATTGTGGGCAGTATACATAAACGAGTTAGCAAATACGAAAAAGGTAAACAAATAAAAAGTATTAATAGATAAGAAAAACGAATAGTACATAGAAAGGTAGATACAGACCAACAGATAGATAGATAGATAGATAGATCAAGACAGTCAGACAGACAGACGGATGGACAGACAGACAGATAGACAGATGAATAGATAGACAGACAGATGAATGGATAGATACCTAGGTTGGAAATAGATAAATAGGGGAGGAGGACTTCGATCAGTATTAGGTGAAGAGCTCTTCTTTTCAGGTGGCCCGGAAGCCGAAGAAATCTGAATGTATCACATAATTACAATCAGAAATACCCTCAGTCAATAATTAACAGCAAAAGATCTGTCCCCCAATGGTTTCCATTTCATTAGCAGTATCACGAAATGTCACATTATTGCAGGCACGAGCATATCAAAAACAACTGACCATTTCTTCAATCAGTGAGAGGAAAGGCAGGTGTCAATACTTCTCAATAAACGATCAATTTACATACACGTTGATGCAAATATGTAAATGTGCAATGGAAATAAAGCTGAGAAAAAGTGAGGGGAGAGGCACCTGTCATGAACCGGGTGTGGCCCAACCCCCCTAGAGTGTCAGGAGATATAGGGCCGAAACACTTGCTTGAAGGGGCTTCTCTTCTGAGGACTCTCTGCTGCCACGCTCTCCACGAGTTTCTTTCTACTCCACACACATTGATGCCAACACGTAAATGTGCTATAGAAATGAAGCTGAGAACAAAGATCAGTTAGTGAATTCATATCATCACCCATAACTGTAGCGATAACGAGAGGAATTATGGCAAAATACTTTCGTTTCATTTTGTTGAAGAAATAGCGGGACATGAAGGGTTAAAGGGAGGGAGGATGGTGGTGGGCAGGAGGTAGTGGTGGAGGAAGTTGGCAATGACAATTCACCTTCATTTTGTAGTGTGTGTGTGTGTGTGTGTGTGTGTGTGTGTGTGTGTGTGTGTGTGTGTGTGTGTGTGTGTGTGTCTATACGGAGTAGATGCTCACTTGAAAAAAAAGTTAATGTTTTTCTTGACAATGTAAAAAAGGAAATAAATAAATACTGTAAATCAAAGTGATAACAGTTATTTGAACACAGGCTACACAGACAGACAGACAGACAGACAGACAGACAGACAGACAGAGACAGAGAGAGAGAGAGATACGGTCGGGTTTCATCGTTAGTTCACGATCTCCATGTCATTCAGCCATATAAGCGAATTGGGACGCACGCAACAGAGACACAGAAGCCAGAGAGAAAACCCCAGGGCTTCCATGTCATTTAATGAACACATACTTTCACGCAGCTTTCTCTTTGGTCCACATATCCAGTTAAGTAAATAATAAAGGAAGAGAGAAAAATTAGTAACAAAAAACACTTTGACCATTTTTTCCGCCATGTTTGTTTGTTTTTCAGCATTTCGTTCTTGTGTATTCTGTCGACATTTTTCTCTCTCTGCTTTTCAAACCTGTTTTGTGGCTTTCGGGTACACGTCGTCTTTGTCCTCCGTTTAAAGAATGCAAGTCTCTTTGTCTGTTCGTTTAATTGCGATTGAAGTGAGGGAAAAGGCTTTTTCCCTGTCTAAACACAACCCTCATCTCCCACAGTTTTATACTCTGAACCATAGCTCCAGTGTGAAAACACAAAAATTATTTCCCAGCTTCCATATTAGATAAGTTAATAAACTTACAAAATGTACTAAAGTGCGAGATTAGTAGATAATTGAAAAAGATAACTTCCAATACAAAAAGTTATTAATTAACTAACAAAAATTAACAAAAATGCGAGATAAACAAATAATTAACGAAAACAAAGGAGGAGCAAGCGATGAATAAGAGAAACATCGTTTTTGAGCACATTAATCGTTAATTAACTATCCCGTCAATCAGGCGACAAGAATGTCGTTTGATGAGATGTGTAGGAATGGAGTTAAAATCTTTAGGTTAAGTCATAGTCGCCCGCCCCAACCACTCACCCAACCCCAACTTTCCGGATCTCCGTACCCCCCCCCCCCCCCCCCCCCCTGTCTTTTCATATTTTCTAAAATTTATACATTTTTCCCCATGGAAAAAGAAAGAAGAAGAAGGCAAAGAACCAGCCGACACCGACGCATGGCCCGTCTCGTGAGGAGTGTCAAAGGGAGGTAAATCAGCCAAGGATCTTGTGGAGAAAACACCAGACACTGTGCTGTGACAAACGACGACACATTTGAACGTGGGTTCACAGACCACCCAACAGAAGAGGAACAGTGCCAGAAAGAACTAGAAGTACGAGTCACGATTTCGTCTATCGTCACAGTGATTTAAAGAGAACGAAACAAAACAATACAAAAAAAACAAAACAAAACAAAAAAAAAAAAAAAAAAAAAAAAGGGAAATAAAACCCAACAGAGCAAGACGTTGAACATTGCTTTAGTCATTACAGTTTTATTCGTCACCACTCAAAAAAAAAAAAAAAAAAAAAAAAAAAAAAAAAAAAAAAATACAACTGAAAAAAGGCAGAATTGAGCGACAGTGACATCAATAAGAACAACAACAACAGTAGCAGCAGCAGCAACAGCAATAACAACAGCAACAGCAATAACAACGAAGAGGTTTGCTCAGACGGTGATTTTCGTGTGTCCTCCCCGGTGTCTGTGGATGTGTTGGTTTTTTCTGGCAAGGCGTGGCCCCCCAGTGAGTTCCTCCTGTTGAGAGAAGTCTGGCAGTCATGGCTCAGTTGTTGAACTTGGCCAGCATCGTGCAGAACATCAGGGTTCCTGCCGACATCCAGCCTTTGGTTGTCAGGTAAGGCCAGTGTTGGGAAGAGCAGTCAGCATTCAGGCACTTTCTCTGTTTGCCTAATTATGTAAGTGACCGTGAGAAAGTGTGTATGGGTGTGTGTGGGGGGGGGGAGGGGGGGGGGGGTGGGGGGGGTGGGGGAGGCGTGCGTGTGTGTGTGTGTGTGTGTGTTTGGGGGTGAGTATGTGTATTGTATTGTGAGTGAGTGTGTGTGTGTGTGTGTACGTGTGTGTGTGTGTGTGTGTGTGTGTGTGTTTGCGTGCATGTCTGTGTAAGTCTGTATATTTATGTGTGTATTTGTGTACTTGCGTGCGCCTCTCTATCTTCCCCTCAACTCCCCCCCCCCCCCCCCCCCCCCCCCCCTCTCTCTCTCTATATATATATATATATATGTATGTATGTATGTATATATATATATATATATATATGTATGTATGTATTTATTAGTTTGTATGTATGTATGTATGTATGTGTGTTTGTGTGTCCTTTGTGTGTGTATGTGTATGTGTTTGCGTGCATGTATATGCGCCTGTGTGTGTGTGGATGCATGCATGCATGCATGCGCGCGCGCGCGCGCACGCACGCATATACATACATACATACATACAAGTGCTCATCCCTGCCCGCATTAACATGTTTACATTCGCTTCACTTACATAGCAATGCACAATAAAGTGTAAAATCCCACGACATTAAATCTCTGATACATCCTCTTTGTCGTTTTGTTTCAGCTGTCGCTCTGATTGTCATGGTAGTATGCTGATGATAATCACGATGACAATGACACCGACTGTATCACTGCTTGCGTGCATATGCATGTGTCAATGTGAGCATGCACACTCTGTGCTTTGTATGCAGATGATTTGAACAACCAAAGAACTAAAGTGAAAAAGACTTATAATCCGCCACATACCAAGTACTAAGTCAAGGGACGTTATTCTCAAGATGAGCTGGTGGGGATAATTCATCTACACACCAGCAGGAAGTTATGGCATGCATTGTTGGCCATCACCTTCGCCTAACAGTGCCGCCCATTGTTTCAGAGTCACTAGAGTTACTACAGTCATGGTATGGCTGACGACTCGTCTCAAAAGGCCTTTCTTTATTATTTTCTTTTGTCTTCTTCCAAGAGTAGTTTACAGTATGGAAAGAGTAACTGTGCGCCATCATGATTATTCTGTGTGCCATTATCACTTGTGAGCACGGAATCTTTTGTCCTTTCCATATTAATTAGTCACTGCCTTTTCATACTATACAATAAAGGCTTAGCAATGATCCCATGACAAATGGTAATAATTACACGTTCTGACTGTTTTCATGAATGAAAATAGCAATTTTGGCGAATATTGTAACTTTTGAAACCAATGACTCCCGTGAAATATTCACAGGGTGCCTGCAAAACACACACACACACACACACCACACACACACACACACACAGGCGCGCGCGCACGTACGCACACACACACACACACACACACACACACACACACACACACACACACACACACACACACACTCATCATTCATTTCAATCGTGTTATTGTACAGGCAAACTCCCCAATGCATTTTGCGTTTCTGTGTCCATGTAAACAAATGCCGTAACGATTTTTTTTTTTTTTTTTTTTGTGGGGGGGGAGAGGGTTAATGTCTTTGCATTTCATTTCCCTTCACGGTTGACGTATGTAACAAGCCGAATAGTGATCATTCCATTTTTTTCTCGTTAAAAAAAAAAATTCGTTTGTTCGTACACCTCAAGTAGCAGTAGTTCAGTGCTGCAGTCTTTCGATAAACTCTGTATAATTTGTTTTCATAACACTAAACCGACGATGTTGAATATTTTCAAACTCTCCACCCCCCCCCCCCCCCCCCCCCCCCCCCCCCCCCCCTCCCCCCTACCTCACCCTTCCCAATCCCCACCGTGCCCCCTGTTAAGTGGCTAAGAGATTTGTGTGGTTCAAGCACATCACTTTGGTCTTGTGCGTACTTCGGCGATTAACATGTACTTTAGAACCTGTCCTTTGTTTTAAAACCGTCACCAGTAGCGAACATAATAGAAAAAAAAGACAGAGAGAGGGACGAATGTGGTTCACAGAGGGATGGGATACTACCTTTATTTGAATCTCTCTGTGTGGTTGCAGAAAGCAGCAGACTCGTGTTATTTTCTTTGTGGGATGTCCACTGGTGTGTGGTTTTAGGAACAGGTACATATAGCTATCCCCTACACGAGCTGTTCCTCATGTGCGAGATCAGATGTATGCAATTAGGCTGTCCCTTTTATACGAGAGATACATCTCGGTGATGATTTAAGAGATTGCAGAATAAGACTATCATGTGTACTGGGTTTTTTTTTTTTCATTGTATGAATTAATACGTAAATAGGCTTGGACAGTCATGTACAAGAGGCATTTCTCAGCATAAGGCCTGGGCAATTCCTACATAGGGTATGTGTGAGTTGTTATGTGTAGTATAAGGGACACCACTTAAAGGGTTACATTTTTTTTTCAGCGGCGTATGTGATTTTTTAGATGTTGTTTGCATTAAACTGATAGTATTTTTTTTTAAGTTAACCAGCCTTTATTTTATTTTATTTTATTTTATTTCATTTCATTTTGTTTTATTTCATTTTACTCATTCATTTGTTCATTTATCTATTTATTTATTTGTTCTACCATTCATTAAGCACCAATACAAATTGATAGCGGAAAACGTTGCAAATCTGTGACATGGAGATACTCATAGAAGAGAGATCGTTTAAAAGACTCTTTAACTTACTTTGATTGAAAAACAGAATGAAACAGCAGTGAAGGTCCAAACACCTGTGCTGAACAAACCGTAAGCCACGCCCTGTTGTTAATATTATACAGGCGTATTAATGTTTGTAACGGCTGCGACAATTGGTTTTCATTTCTCAAGACATTCTTGACTGGCGTATGTACAAACTAATCAACGTCGCTTTTCTACACATACTGAAGGTGAAAACATAGACCATCACAATACCGAGAACGATTTTTTCGTATGTACCATGGTTCCAGTCGTTTTTGTTTTTTTTTTAAATCGCTTCTTGCTGACCCACCGCTGTTCTGTTCCCCCCCCCCCTCCCCCCCCCCCCCCCCCCCCCCCCCCCCCCCCCCCCCCCCCCCCCCCCCATCCCCTTTTGCTTGTTGGTAGCATAAATCTTTTTCCCGTAACGACCGAAGATCAAAGACTGGTGTGAACACAAAGAACAGACTCGTTACACCCACTTTGAGACCCAGGTCGTTTATCAAAGAACCGTGAAGTCGTTGGCACAAAGGACATCTCCGCGCTGGAATGTCTATGAGACCATTTTCAGAATTTCAGTTTTTGTCCTCCATTCACATAGGTGACGTCACAACGGTGACGTCTGCCTCGGGCGGGATTAGTGTTTTGGTCTGTTAAGCTACTCTTGAATTGTGCCGTTTATATGCCTATGCACCTGCTGCAAAACCAGCGTTGATACTTAATGTAAAACATATATATATATACAACTATCAGTATATAATTTTCGTGAATTTCGATGTTTCTCAAACTGTTGTTGTTTTTTTTTTTTTTTTTTTTTTTCAGTCTGCTGTCCCCATGTTACAAAAATAGCGCATGTTACTGAGGACAAGCTATATCTCAAGGGTCCTTTCAGTAGTAAGTACACGTGCACTGTCTCAAACACAGGGTTACTGTCAGTGTGTCCTTTCACAAATAAACAAATTTAGGTCATCTCATGCACCAGGTGCCTGACTGGACAGATTAGGGGGCGACGTCCTGTGTGTAGGTGGACTTCGAGGTTTTGACGCCGACCGTGCATCGTTATAACCAGAGTGTGGAGGTCGCACCTTCTCTATTTCAGGGAAAAAAAAAAAAATCCCCCAAAGTACAACGTCATATATGATGAACCTAGGAAATCAGACACAAATGCAATATGCACATGACTTTGGGCGAATAGGCAACACCGTATATAACTTCAGAAGTACTGACGATGTCCCTGTGACTTCAGAAGTGTGCAGAAGTCATCTTTGACATCAGAAGGATATGAAATACCCTCTGACATCAGAAAATTGTCTGGACAATATGATAGGACTCTCGGCGTCATCCAGACCCGAGAGATACAGAAACCTGCAGTGTTGGTAGGGAAATTTGAACAACACTCAAACTGAGAGACATATCCACTAAATGGATGAAACTTACTTATGGGTGTCACTCTATCCTTTGGAACCTATCGCGCATTCAGCTCCAAGTGAAAATGATTGCTCTGGTCCAGCGAAACGTTTCGTGAAATAGGCATCATGAGTCAATGAACAGCATCGCTAAGTGACATGGGACATCCACCTGCGAAGTACAAAAACCGGTGGCAGAAATGAAGACGGACCCGATGCAAAACATTTTGGAAATGAACAAAAATTTGATAGTGTCTGAAAGCGTAATATGGGGTTTGCGATTACACCTGCGTGATGCAGTGCTATTGATTTTCAATCCTGTTGTTCCGGACAGGTCTGCATCATCACAAACAAACAGAAGACAGCAGCTGACTGTCCCGTAGCCACGTGTTGCCGGAAAAAAAAAGGAAGCAGCCATTCTTTCAGAACCATCGTCACAGCTTCGATTCTTCATAACCAGACATTGAGATGACAATGAGATTGGATGTCCGCACCCACCGAAGGTGACATGGTAGATGGCAATACATCTCCCAGGAGAGTGGGAGCCCACGTTTACACCACATTGATGCTAACACAAAAAACGCGTTGATGTGGGGCAACGAAAATGGCTATTGTTGTACTGGGTGCCAACGGATCTCGAACTTGCAACCACCCTGTGTTCTGCAATTGAGGTAACCTGGCACAGAGACGAAAAAGGACGCTTTAATAGCGGAACAGACCGGTGTCCAATGTATAAGACAGGGGCCTGATAACTTTGGCCTCTGACTATTGCTATGATGTATCACCTGGTGTAGCGATGGCCACTTCAGGCAGTGAGGGATCCCCACAACCCTCCACAGCCCTCTGTCCTCAGACACACACAACAGGGAACAGATGTTGTGACCAGTCCAGCCCTGTAACTCCAGAGGCCGGAATAGCTCAATTGGTAATGCAACAGCCTCGCGTTCTTGGTGATCCTAGGTTGTGGTTCAGATCTCCGCTAGGCCTTTTTGTTACGGGGTATTTTTCCCTCGGAGTTAACGTCGGTTCTGACATCATCATTTTTGTGTACGTAAAAACCAAGGTTCCGTGTGCGAATGCACGCATGCTATTCTGCATGCATGCTAATTCCCATCACCAACTTTTGGTAGACAGGGCCGATTGAACAACACGGGAAGTGACAGAGTGCAGCTTCAGCAGGCAGCCTTTCAGTCATCTCTCTACCTAGGTAGGCAGCATGTTTGTGCAAACGAAGGCTTGGATTGTCAAACACATGGCGCTTGGTGTCTAAACCGAGGACAGGCGCTGTGTAAGTACTTTAATCACAACAGTGATGCCATATGTGGCCTGTGCAAGTACTTAAATCACAACAGTGATGCCATATGTGCCGCTGTGTAAGTACTTTAATAACAACAGTGATGCCATCTGTGCCGTCAGGGACTTGTTTACTCTCCGTCCGTGGGACAGTCAGCCTCCAGTGTGGCCTGCACACACACGCGCGCGCGCGCGAGCACACACACACACACACACACACACACACACACACACACACACACACACACGCACGCACGCACGCACGCACGCACGCACACACACACACACACACACACACACACACACACACACACACACACACTGCACGACATTTCCTTCTTTGATTTGCTTCAGCACCATGAAATCCACCTATCATCAGACGAAATGCACACTAAATGTTTTTTTGTACCTCAAGCAATTGAGAATAAAATGATCTGCTTTATCGCTGGACATCCGCTGTCAATATCCAACTCTGGTTTCCATGGAAAAAGGTGGATCGATTGGTATGCACTGCCAAAACACCCGTTCATAGTGATATTTACAACGTTGTTTTGAAACGTCTCCAAGCAACAGGACTTGGTAATGCATTGACTGAGGACTGGACTTGGATTTCTACAGCTGTCTGTCCACAATCATACACAACGGCGTTGAGACGTTAGGAAATGTCCAGTCCTACACGTCGTCCGCCCGGAACCTCTTTGAGGTCCGGCTTCCATCGTGCCCTGCGTGGTGGTTTGGGATGGCGGGTCACGGCGGGTCCGATAACCGTCGGAAAATGTTTCTGCCTCTGTCTCTGTCTGTCTGTCTGTCCGTCTGTCTGTCTGTCTGTCTATCTGTCTGTCTGTCTGTCTGTGTCTGGAGTGGCACTGTCTTCATCTGTCCGTGGGCAGGGGTGGTTGGGTCTGTGGGGTGTACTCGGCAGCTGGGGGGGGGGGGGGGGGGGTCATGAATTTTTTCCCTACAGAAATACGGGCTGGTACGCCCATGGGGACGCTACTTTAAGGCTGTAATGAGTTGCATCCTGTAGTCTGATTTACCTCTGTCCAGGAGCAGTTATGTCCCTTGATATCTTAATGGAGTGTCCTGCGCGTGCCTGTACCCATCGTCAACACAGCGCAGGCCTCCAAGGGTGGTACAGGACTGCTCTAAAGGCAGATGTAGACAGTGCTTCTCTGGGTCCTCCGGTGCTTCTTTTTTCTTTTTCTTCTTTTTTTCTTTTTTCTCTGTCTCTCTCTCTCTCTGAAAAAAAAAAAAAAAAAAATATATATATATATATATATATATGTGTGTGTGTGTGTGTGTGTGTGTGTGTGTGTGTGTGTGTGTGTGTGTGTCCGTGCGGGCGTGCGTGTGTGCTTGCGTGCGTGTGTGTGTGCGTGTGTGTGTGTGTGTGTGTGTGTGTGTGTGTGTGTGTGTGTGTATGTGTGTGTGTATGCGCGCACGCGCGTGTGTTGTGTGTGTGTGTGTGTGTGTGTGTGTGTGTGTGTGTGTGTGTGTGTGTGTGTGTGTGTGATTTGGTCTCCTCTGCCCCTATCCCCTCTCAATCACCTCCATCTCTATCCCCTTTATTTTGCTTTTCCTTTCCTTGTGTTTTTTTCTATTGACTCTTTGCCCCGTAGTGTCAATGACCGAGGAATGATCAGCCTGCACTTGACTCCCCCCTGTTACTCATGTGATCTTCGTTTGGTCACTCAGTGGGAAAATACAATTGTTAGGAGATCCAAGTAAAAAGCTGCTTTGCACAATTCTTTGCTGCTGGCAGCGCCGAAGTGACTGACACTGCTTGAGTTATTAAACAGTGAAACTGACCACTCTGACTGTTGGCCCCTGTTGACTTCCCTGCATTTCTTTGTGGACCTACAAGCATAGCTCAAAGATTTCCCTTACATTTTATACTCTCTATGTCATCATCACTCCGTGGACCGTGGGTCCACAGCTCAAAGATTCTCCTTATATTTTCTTCTCTCTATGTGGTCTGTTAACTTTTATCCAATTTATTTCCTTACAGTATTTTCTTCACGTTTTACTTTTCTAACCTGGCTGTTTGGGGGGGGGGGGGGGGGGGGGGGGGGGGGGGGGGGCGCCATTGGATTCCGTTTCCGACAGACGTTTACTTTTATAAATTCTGTCATTTTGTGTGTGTGTGTGTGCAGTATACCCCCACCACCCAAACTTGAGGGTCCTCTGGCTCCCAACAACTGGCTGTCGAAGGTTCGAACCCACGCGAACGGCAAAGTTCTGGGTCCAGAATCTATGGTTGTTATAAAAGTAAACTGTCTCAGTACCTCTGTTGGTAAACTTACCCTCAACTTTCTGTCAGTTGGTCTGTCTGTCAGTTGGTCTGTCTGTCTGTCTGCCTGTCTGTCTGTCTGTCAATCAAATCTGTTTGTCCCATGGCAAGTCATTGTGTGTTGACCAATTTGTCTTGTGTTCACGTTTCATGTGCGTTGATGTGGTCAGAGAGCCTGCTTGTTCGTCTGTGTACGTCTGTCAGCTCTCTGTCTGACTGTCGGCTGCTTCATCAGTGGGAACGTCACGAAGATGTTCAGCTCCACCAGGACTGATATGTTTTGTTTACGTATTTGTTCACCGCTATCTACGTGATCGTTTTATTTGACAGGTCCGTATAAACTGTTATTGGGTACATACCAATGTATTGCCACTTCCTTCCTTCCCTTCCCCCCCTCTTTCTCTCTCCTTATGTCTCTCTCTTTCTGATACACTGTAAATGAATGTGCATGCATGTGTGTGTGTGTGTGTGTGTGTGTGTGTGTGTGTGTGTGTGTGTGTGTGTGTGTGTGTGTGTGTGTCTGTGTGTGTCTGTGTGTGTGCTTGTGTTTGCATGCGTATATTTGCGCGCGCACGCACTTGCACGCACGTGTGTGTGTGCGTGCGTGTGTGTGTGTGTGTGTGTGTGTGTGTGTGTGTGTGTGTGTGTGTGTGTGCGTGCGTGCGTGTGTGTGCGTGTGTGTGTGTGTGTTGTGTGTGTGTGTGTGTGTGTGTGTGTGTGTGTGTGTGTGTGTGTGCGTGCGTGCGTGCGTGCGCGCGCACATGCGGGTATGTGTGTTTTGTGAATGCAACTTTAGGTTAATTGACAAATTTGTGTGTGTGTGTGTGTGTGTGCGCGTGCGCGCGTGCGTGTGTGCGTGTGTGTGTGCATGTGTGTACCTGTGCGCGTGCGTGCGTGCATGCGTGCGTGCGTGCGTGTGTGTGTGTGTGTGTGTGTGTGTGTGTGTGTGTGTGTGTGTGTGTGTGCGTGCGTGCAGGCAGGCGGCGTGCGCGTACGCTTGCGGGCCAGCGCTCAGGTGTATCTGAGTGTGCATGTCCGCGTCAGCCTATCCATTGATCAGTTCGCCCGTGTGTCTGTTTCTCTAGTTGCTTATCTGTCTGCTTGATGGTCTGTACTGTTGCCGTGTGTCTGTTTCTCTAGCTGCTTATCTGTCTGCTTGATGGTCTGTACTGTTGCCGTGTGTCTGTTTCTCTAGCTGCTTATCTGTCTGCTTGATGGCCTGTACTGTTGCCGTGTGTCTGTTTCTCTAGCTGCTTATCTGTCTGCTTGATGGCCTGTACTGTTGCCGAGTGTCTGTTTCTCTAGTTGCTTATCTGTCTGCTTGATGGCCTGTACTGTTGCCGTGTGTCTGTTTCTCTAGTTGCTTATCTGTCTGCTTGATGGCCTGTACTGTTGCCGTGTGTCTGTTTCTCTAGTTGCTTATCTGTCTGCTTGATGGTCTGTACTGTTGCCGTGTGTCTGTTTCTCTAGTTGCTTATCTGTCTGCTTGATGGCCTGTACTGTTGCCGTGTGTCTGTTTCTCTCTAGTTGCTTATCTGTCTGCTTGATGGTCTGTACTGTTGCCGTGTGTCTGTTTCTCTAGTTGCTTATCTGTCTGCTTGATGGTCTGTACTGTTGCCGTGTTGTTCGCCACCAAGCAGTGGATGCAGGTGGAGACCTGGGAGGAAGCGGTTCTGAGAAATCTGTACTCCCCCTCCCCCCACCTCACGAAGACTTACAAAATACAAACCGGGCCCAGGCCCCTCTGTGAGGAAAAACACCCCACTCCCCACACCAACCCAAACCACTTTTTAAAGAAAAAAACCTAAGTGTCCCTTGTCTTTCTGGTGGACAGGTTCCTGAAAGAAAAGAAAAACAAATTATGTCAATCTGGAAAGTATCTGTATTTGTAGAATATTGATTTTAGTTTATCTTCTTTATATTTCTGCTTACCACATCTTACCGGGGGGAAGGGGTGCTAAGTCTAGGCGGGCGTGGCCATTACTTTAGATTTATCACTGTCACCTTCCGTGTCATTCACACACACACTACATAAAAAAATCATAATAATGCTGAACAATTAAGTAGTGGGGGAAAACAAGTGCAGGTCAGCAATTCTTCTATCATTATAGTAATGATTTAGCAAAGATTAGAAATTGAGAGGGGAAAAAAATTGAAGATGAAATAAATGGGAAAATGTATATCATAAATACGAAAACCCTTCACTAGCTGCATGCATGAAAAACTATCGCAATCCCTCCCGAAGACAGATCTATCTATATGTCGCCTGCTCCGAGGCCTTTCGTCCGCTGGATCGGACTCATCAGGGAGACACGGCTGATTGTGTCTGTGCTCTTGGCGTCAGATAGAGACACACCACAGTCCATAATTCTGTGGTGTTCCGACCGCCAAGGGTTCGAAAAAGAATGCAACAGCACCCCCAAAGCAGCCAGCGAAAGGTAGTAGATTAAACAAAGCGAAAGTTTGGAGAGGAAAAAAAAGTTGTTGAAAACTAAATGTGCAGAACAACCTTTCCTTGGATCACGAGCGATATCAGGACTACCCATCAAAATGGCTGAAAAGACTCGTCACACAGGCTGCAGCTGGAAGACTTCGTCCGCGTCAAGGCGAGAGTTCCGTTTGACGTCTGTGTAGGTTTCACTTTGTCACTGACGGTACAATCGGTATATTTGTCGGCCATCATCATCAGTCTCTTTGACAATACTATCAAGAGCAGGCGAGACAGTTCGGGGTGGATATTGTTGACTGTCATTGTCAGTATCATCAGTCAGAGAGAAACTGAGGATCAAAATCAACAGAAATGACATTTTCCTCCAGGTGCAGGCAGTAAATCACCGTCAAAGAAACAAGTGTCACTTTCAAATCAACATCACTGAAACAAGCAGGAAACCGTGAATGGTAAAGTTTGAACGTCTTGATAAGAAAAATTTTATGCGCACCACTTCATACCAGTTTCATGATCAACAGGACCAAGTTACTCAACAACAGTGAATGTCCATTCCATTTGACCTGTGGTTTGTTGTGGTCAGCAGGCAACAAAGTAACACTTTTGTACCTAGGGACGCAACTTTGGCCTTCCTGTCAGCATCATGTTTGTATTTGTTCACAGACTCTTTCATGTGTTGTTGCGCTAAAGAACAAGTGTCCACAATACTGTTCCGAGGTCAAACACATATTGCATTCACATTGTTGTCCTCCTCTGAGAAGACATTACATTCTGAACAAATAAGTAGTGGGGGGAAACAAGTGCAGGTTAACAATTCTTCCATCATTATAGTAATGACTTGGCAAAGATTTGAAATTTTAACAACAAAAAAAAGGGGAGGGGATGAAAATGAAGAAATGCGAATATATATATATATATATATATATATATATATATATATATATATATATATATATATATGTGTGTGTGTGTGTGTGTGTGTGTGTGTGTGTGTGTGTGTGTGTGTGTGTGTGTGTGTGTGTTACATGGCTTTCTCTCTCTCTCTCTCTCTCTCTCTCTCTCTTCTCTCTCTCTCTCTCTCTCTCTCTCACACACACACACACACACACACACACACACACACACACACACACATATATATATATATATATATATATATATATATATATATATATATATATATATGAATATGAAAACCCTTCACTAGCTGCATGAGGGAACCATCGCAATCCCTCTCGAAGGCAGATCTGTATGTATTACCTGCTCCTAGGCCTTTCGTCCGCTGGATCGGACTCTTCAGGGAGACATTATAACCTGTCTACGACAGACAACAAGAAGATAGGTCCACTTGCCGGACGACCAGACAGTAACTCAAAGGGGGACAAACCTGTAGTTGAAGTGGCAACTCTCTGTGCGCAGAAAGGACAGGAGTATAGCTGTGCGAGTCTTTGACCTTCTCTTGTGCTACGTTTTTGGAACATGGCTTTCACACACACACACACACACACACACACACACACACACACACACACACACACACTCTATCAATATCAGTCAGGCAGTTATGGCCTGACCAGCCTGTTGAGATTTTCAGGCACGTGCTGTGTCTAATCCAAAAGGCCTAAACCTCTCGTCACCCCCTGTCCCAAATGTATCCACGACTATTCACGTATTTATGTGCTGTACTTCTAGCCCCCGCACGTTAGGGTGTCATGGGTTAACAGAGGCGATGTGGCAGCACACATGGAGTGGTCCGCAGACGGTAACGTCTCCTGGATGAATTTGCTGCTGAAGGACAAAGACCCGCCACAAAGGCCTCGTGTCAGTTTCTCTCAGAATATTTCACTTCCAAGGCCAGCTCCTGTCACTCAAACGTCAGGTCCGACAGTAACAAAGAATTGATCAACCCCTCTGTCCGCCTCTGACTGTAACTTGTCACGTTGTCCCGATGTGGGGAAATCGGGTTATGGGAACGTGCGCGAGTGTCAAAATCCCCAAATAACTGTTTTCTCAATGATAAAAATAATTTTCTATAGAAAGAACGGTGACAGTTACTCTTTTTACGTGAAAATAATGGGCCCTATTGGGCGTTGATGCTATTGTTTCAAAACCACTCGCTTTATTGTTTTCAACCTTATGTGGCGGTCAAACGTGATCATCAAAAAAATCTTGATTATGAATAATGATATGGCTGACGAAAACTGGCAACTATGATTCATCACTGGTGCCACCATACTGCGGATTAAAGATTTTGGAATGAATGAACCGCAAATGTGCAGAATACCGGAAACCTATTGTACATATACCATAATTAAAAGTTTTCACTACTTGCGGCTCACCAGGGTCATAAAACTTTTCTCATTTTCTTTTGACCTATAATCTAATGTCTTAGCACCGCAAAAAGCAGTGACAATACATTTTAAACGAAAAATGAACGTTGTCATGTCGTAATTATGGGTTTTTTCTGTTGTTGTCACATAATAAACAGTACTTATCCTTGTTTTCTTAACCATAATCACGACCTTTAGAAGCCCGTAAGGACTCACACAAATAGTCAGAGGTGGATACGAGGCCCAGTAGAAAACCCAGGAATTGAGGGAATCCTGGGTCCGTGGTTTAAATCTCGCACAGAGCGTGTTTTTTTGTTGTTGTTGCTTTTGTTTTGTTTTGTTTTGCTTCTACTGCCCTTAAGTAATCGTATGAGTGCCAGTCGTTTTGGAAACGGCAATAACCCAGGTCCAACATTCAGCACAGTACGTACAAAAAAAAAAAATCAAGAAAATAAATAAAACAAGAAAAACAAACAGACAAACAAGCAAAAATAAATAAATAAATAAATAAAAATAACGAAAGTTGCAACAAGGACATTCTGTCTGGTGGAATTCAGTAGGAAAATCAACTTTGATGCATACGTAAATACATGTGCAGACGGAAAAACAAAAGAAAACCAGAGATACATTTTGCCTGGTTTCGACAAATACAGCCTCGCTAATTTAAAACAGGATGAAAGAATGGCAAAGATCGCACATTTTGGCGATTTCATGTGCGTGACCAAAAACAAAAAATAAAAAACAAAAAACATCGAATATATAAAACAAATACAGAGCGCAGCCTTCTTGAATTAGATACAGGCTTCGTCGGCACGTACCCGAAGGTAGAATTTTTTTTCTCCTCCTTTCTCTCTTCGTCCTCTTTCTGTCTGTTTTGTTTTGTTTGTTTGTTTTTCTTTTTCATCTTTCCTTTTTGAGGGGGTTACAATAAGGGAAGGGGGAGGCGCGATGAGTGGAGAAGGGTGAGTGGGGGGGGGGGGGGGGGGGGGGAGGAGGCAC
>JADBJO010000258.1:242008-252008 GCA_016801955.1 Conus betulinus | reverse complement strand
GGAAGAAAGAAAGACAGATTACGCTTTAGAACCAAAACAAACAAAACAAACAAACAAACAAACAAAAACCGAAAAAAAGAAGAAGAAAGGTATCTTCTGCAGAAAACTAACATACGACTCAGAAGGAAAAGAAAGAAACAAGGGAGTCCTCTTAAAACGAAATAAAGCAGCTGCCATGCGAAGAGGTTAGCGTTGCGGACTCCCGGCTGGGAGGTCGTGGTTCTTCTTCTTCTTCTTCTTCTGCGTACGCAGGCTGATACTCCTGCGGACACTTCCTTTATAGACAGGCAAGTATTAATCCCATCTGCCCAACAAAGGGAGTGGAGTTTTGTGTGTATGACCGGTTTTTATCCCGCCATTAAGGCAGCCATAGTCCAGCTTCGGGGAAGGTGCATGCTACGTGTAACGTGTCATCCATACCAACGGCCAAACTGACCTTCTCTTCCGAAAGTTGGTGATGGGATTTTACGTGTGTGCACGATGTTATGCGTGCGATTACACATGGAACCTCGGTTTATAGTCCCATTCGAAGGACTGTATGGGAAATGGAGTCAGAACCGATGTTAATTCCGAGGGAAAAATCCCCCTGTACCGAAACGACTCGGCGGAGATTCGAGCCCGCAACCTCAGGATTACGAGTCCTGCGCTCTACCACTGAGCTATTCCGGCCCCCGAGGTCGTGGTTCGATTCATACCGTAGCCATTTATTTCTGGGGGTTGTTTGTCCCGACCGGCTCGCCCCCGGAGTTGAATTTGCTACGTTGGGAAGACTGGAACCATACAGCGGAGTTTGATCCACTTCACAGCTGCGTCTCTAAGAGGTTTGCTCAATCTTCCTGACAAACACTAAAAGTAAGCATGCAGTAGGGCCCTATCATGCACTCTCAGACCCGAATGGAAATCCGTAGTATCATCTTCATGATCCTTATCCTCATCGATCAGCATTAAATAAGAAATGTTTCAAATGTATGGCCCTTCACGCCCTGCTCTCGTGGTGACCTCAGTTTCTGTTTACTCTCCTCGTCTATGGCCTTGGTTTGATTCTGTCGGGGTTACCGGTACTGGCAAATTCATGGGGACTGTCGCTAAATGGACGTGGTGGCGCGCTCAGAAGGGAGAGCTCACTCTCGCTGACTCCGCCGCAAAGCTGTTGTCAGTAGGGGGCTTAGAAGGTAGTGTCTTGCGTATGTTGAAGAAAAACAGACACCACTGAACACCAATGAAGTGACTAGGCGACAGTGCAGTGTCTTTTGTGATGAGTTGCCTCATAACGACTTCACGGTGACTGCTCTTTGTGGATCTAGTTGCAAAGTGAGACGACTGCAGGCGGAAATCTAAACAAATCTTAAATAAATGTCAGCGAGCCGCCAGAGAAACGTGGACAAAGGAGACACAAGACAAAACACGACGCGTTTCGACCTCTTAGATCTTCTTCAGGCAAGACACAAACAACGAAAATGAACGAATTCGGTACTTAGCTTCGATCTCTTCACTCTTCAGCGCAAAATAGGTAGCCTGGATCAAGGTGGGTAGGTGTCCAATCAGTACCAAATTCGTTCATTTTCGTTGTTTGTGTCTTGCTGAAGAAGACCTAAGAGGTCGAAACGCGTCGTGTTTTGTCTTGTGACTCGTTTGTCCACGTTTCTCTGGCGGCTCGCTAACGTTTATTTCAGATTTGCTCTTTGTGGATTGCTGGTGCCGGGGCTGTGGCTGTGGACGAGGGTCGACACGAGCGGCGTGGGAGCAATACTACTGAGGTGGCACAACAGATTAATCGGAAAAAAGAGAAAAGAGATAGGAAAGAACTTTGCCCTCTATAAAAACACAAAATATGAAAAAGAGGGGGGGGGGGGGGGGGAGAAATCTGTCCTGTGTAAGAACACGATATTACAAAAAGGAGAAAGATGTTCTCTGAAAAGGGAATCCAAATGAAATGAATTAAAGTGTGCTATGGAACACACACACACACACACACACACACACACACACACACACACACACACACACACACACACACACACACACACACACACACAGCAAAGGTACTGTCCTAAAACTAAATAAAAAAAAACAGCATTAATAAAAAAGAAAGAAACAAAAAAGCGACAGAGAAAAGTTTCAGGAAAGGAAAAAAGGAAGAAGAAAGGAGAAGAAATTGAATCAATAAATGAAAGAAAAGGAAGGAGGAAAAGGCAGGTAAAAAAAATTTAAGAGAGAGAGAGAGAGAGAGAGAGAGAGAGAGAGAGAGAGAGAGAGAGAGAGAGAGAGAGAGAGAGAGAAGAAGACAGAAAGACAGACAGACAGACAGAGAGAGAGAGAGAGAGAAAAAAAAAAACACAACAGGAAGGAAGAAACAGAGACAAATTTTGCAAAATAAGAAAGAACTTTTTTCGAATATATTTATGCACGAAAAGGTGTGCAAATGCAAACATCATCGAGATGAAGTGGAAATCGTGACTGCAGGACTGCAGAAGAGGGCCGGGGGTCAAAGGGAAATCTCTGTATGGTATTGAACCATATTGTATTGTATTGTGTTGTATGGTATTGTATTGTACTCTGTTGTATCATCGCAGTTGGGCTGGTGATTTTGTGGACATATCAGTCGCCTAGGATGCGCCCACAAACAACATCGTTTTATAACGTTTCACAATTTCTCAAACCGAAGACCATCCTCACCCCACTGCCTCAAGACTCTTCTCCATCACGTCCCATCTCCCTTCCCTCTTGCTACCCAAATTTTCATCTATTGTTTATTTATGCATTTATTTATTCAGTTAGTTATCAATTTATTTAATAATCAATTGATTATATTTATCAATTAATTTATTATTCACTTTCTGTGTTTTGCCCCAGGTGATCCTAAGCGCCTGATCAACTCACGCACGCTGAAGGTAAACGGGCGACCTCTGGGTTACCTGAACGACCTGACGATAGCCCGGGATGGCAGGATCTTCTTCAGCTCCTCCTCCAGCAAGTGGACCCTGGCCAAGCAGAGCAACATCGTCTTTGAGGCCGAAAACACTGGCAGGTGACCCTCACTGTCATTGACGCGGTCGTATGGTTAGAGCGTTCAGCTGGAAAGCTGACGGTCGGAAGTTCGAACCCCACGTGCGGTCGGTTTTTTTTTTTTTTTTTTTTTTTTTTTTTTTTTTTTGTTGGCTCTTTTTTAACGGCTTCAAAAACCCTCTGTCCACCCAGCTGTAACATGTACCTGATTCAGTCGAGGAAGGGTTCAGGCGGTAAAAGGAGAGGGTTAGGCGCTGCCTTCCTTTACACCGCACCCCCAGACACTGTGGATCTCCAACACTGCACTGCCCCGTTCGTCCTCAAGCTATAAATGAGACACACTTTTCTTTTTTTTTTAAATTCTGTGTTGTATTTGCAGAAAGAATAATTTTCTTTCGTACCCCCTGTCTGTGCGAAAGCTTTCTCTTTTTTTTTTTTATCAAAGATACTTTCATTGCAGAAGAAAATTGATATGCTCTAAAATACAAAGTAAATGTGCAATGTAATGAAATGTTAATAAATCAACTTAACGACTGTCGTTAAGAAGTTTTTGTACTGGAAGAGGGTCGGGAGTCAAAGGGAAATCTCGGTATGATATTTAATCATACTGTATTGTATTGTATTGTATTGTATTGTATTGTATTGTATTGTATTGTATTGTATTGTATTGTACTGTACTGTACTGTATTGTACTCTGTTGTATCATCGCAGTGGGCTGGTAATTTTGTAGACATATCAGTCGCCTAGGATGCGCGAGAAAATCATAGGTTGGATTCTAGCACGACATTGTTTGTTTGTTGCTCATCCTCTCGTCTAGACCTTAAGCGGCGGTTTGTTTTTAGCTGGTACTAGCAGTGATGTTAAGCACTGGTATGAGACAATAAACCTGAGGATGACAGCAGAAAAAGAACGGCGACTTTTCTTCCAGAGAAATCATGCATGCGTCCACCAATCATTATTCAAGCACGACACATTTTGTGTAGGTCCTTAGGAGAAAAACAACAATAGACAACCGTAAGATAACTTTTAGCAATCCTCTGTGTAGCAATCAGGTCTGCTTACCAGCGATGAAAAATCCGGTTAGTCATACCAGAAATAGAATTGTTAGTACTAGAGTCCGTTAGATCTGCAGCACAAATTGCACGTAAGATTGTAGGATGCAGTTTGAAGGGAAAATAATCAGGGATTTCCATAGCAGAGAGGCGTGACTATCATTTCAGAGTTCTGGTGTATGACCCTCGAGAAAAGACCCCGGAGAATCGGGTGAGGGAGCTGATCACCAACCTCACCTTTCCTAACGGCCTGCAGCTGTCCAAAGATGAGGAGTATCTGCTCGTTGCTGAGGGAACACGATCCAGAATCCTCAGGTGAGTGGAGCTTTGTGACTTCGCTTCGTTTGGTGGCATATGTTCCAGAACTTGAGGAATCTATCTTACTGACTTCGTTACGTTTGGTGGCATATGTTCCAGAACTTGAGGAATCTATCTTACTGACTTCGTTACGTTTGTGGATTCCAGACTAATGACAGCAGTTGATCACTGTGAAGTTGTTTTGTGTGAGGATGGAGTGGAAACTCCGAAGATCCTGAGGTGAATTAGACAACAATGACAATGGTTTGTTGGTGAGTGGAGCGAGAACTTTAAGAAATCCTCAGATGAATGAAGCACTAAAACATCGCTTTGCTTAACTTCGGAGTGGAGTCTGACTCCCAAAGACCCTAAGGTGTCTGGAGCATGTGACATTGTTTTGACTGAGGACAGACGGGAGACTTTAAAGATCCTTAGGTAAGTGAAACAGCATGACGAGGATGGGTTAGGGGAAACGCTGCGACGTTGCTTTGTTTGAGGATGGAGAGGAAATTCCAAAGACCCTGTAATGAACAGAGCGCTGCGACACTGGTTCGTTTGAGGATGGAATGAGAATTCCAAAGATCCTGAAATGAATTAAGCTCTGGGAGGTTGTTTTGTTGTGGATTGGAGAGGAGACTCCAGATATCCTGAAGAGAATGGAGCACCTGTGACATTGGTTTGTTTGAGGATGGAATAGACTCCAAGGATCACGAGGAGAAGCGGCACTGTGACATTGCTTTTTGTCCGAGGGTGAAATAGAGACTCGAAAAATCCTGAGGTAAATGGATCACTATGACATTGGCTTGTTCGAGGGTGGATTCGGAGCTTCAGAATCCTAAGGTAAACGAAGCGCTGCACGTTGTTTTGTTCGTTGGTAAGGCAGGGATTCCGGACTCATGAGGTAAGAGGGCAATACAATGCTGGCTTGTTTGAAGATGGAGTGAGGATTCCATGATACTGAGGTGAGTGGAGCACTTTGGCGTGAGGATGGACACTCCAGAATCTTGAGGAGATTTGGGCACTGTGCCATTTACTTTGTTTCATGATGTGGTGCTCACTCCAGAATCTTGTGACAGATGGAGCATCGTTCCTTTCCATTTTTGTAAATGGAAATGTCACAATCCGCATATGTTGAAGACCAGTTTAGACTTCCAACATGTTACAAGAATACTTATCGGACGGTTTGATTTGTTATGCTACGTCATTGATGCTCATCATTGTTGTTCGGGAATGCGGGCAAAGATAACATAATTGGTCAGCTGATACGCCTGACTGATTGGCTGCTTGGTAGTTGACAGGGAGGTTGATTGATTGATTGATTGATTGATTGATTGATTGATTGATTGATTGATTGAGCGATCGATTGATTGGTTGGTTGGTTGGTTGGTTGATGCATGGAGGGATGGATAAATGGATGGATGATGGATGGATGGATGGATGGATGAACTGATTGATTGATTGATTGATTGACTGGCAGAGCGTGGATAGGACCCACCTCCCCCAAACAGAACACCATCGAAGACTTCGCCACTAATCTGCCGGGCATAGTGGACAATATCCGCCTGTCCCCCCGGGGTACCCTGTGGGTGGGGATGTCGCAGGCCCGTCACCACGACCTACCCACCGTGCTGGACAACTTCGGCGAGCAGCCACGACTGCGGGCCCTTCTGATCATGGTGAGTGGCCTCACGTGTTCCAGTGGCCGCCTGGTTTCCGTTTCAGTTTCACCAAAGAGGTGTCACTGCGTGCGGACTAGTCCATGTACCCTACATCACATCAGCAAAGTTTCGAAACCGCACTGCGCATGATTTAAAGCTGATGGATAAACGAATTAATGACTAAGATGAGAGGATTAAAAAGAGGGTCTTGAGTCTACGACTGAGCAGATGTCTGACCTACGCTTTAGCCCAACGCGCTGGTCAGACCTTGAATAACATAGCTAACATTGGCTGTGCCTTTATCATTGTATGTGTGTGTGGTGAGTGTACACGTGTGTGTGTGTGTGTGTGTGTGTGTGTGTGTGTGTGTGTGTGTGTGTGTGTGTGTGTGTGTGTGTGTGTGTGTGTGTGTGTGTGTGTGTGTGTGTGTGTGAATATGTGTGTGCATATGTGCATGCATATGTGTCTGCATGTGTGTGTGTGTGTGTGTGTGTGTGTGTGTGTGTCTGCTTGAGTGCGTATGCGTGTGCATTTGTGTGCGTGTTCCTGTGTGTGTGTAGTGGCTGGCTGGCTGGTGAATGAATCACTTGTCTCTCACGCCCCGCTGGTTGCAATTCTCCCACGCCGAGCACTTCGGCTCTTACGTGCACAGCCACACCCATATCCGCCACGTCGCAGCTCCAGCACCAGCAAATCACTAGAAACAATAACTGTCAGGTCGCCATCAGGTAACTCGCCAGAGCAGACTGCCAGCTCACGTCTGTAATGTTCAATCGTCGCTGGACTTCACAAGCACACGCAGGACATCAACTACAAAGCCCTCTCCGCCGACGCTTTGTCGCGGAGCCAGCGTGAGCGAGCTATTCACTTCGGAGGGCGTCGCCATGTCTGTTCAAAAATAGTCAGTTCCTATGAACATGCCGGCGAGAAAATAAAAATACTGGCGGTTCTTCCTTGCAAATCAGTGGGTGTTGTTATTTTTGGTGCGTTAGGAAATATTATGACTGAACATAATACGGAAATATTTTCTTTGTGACATCTGGTCCATTAAGACAACATTTATCTTATTTGTATTGATGTGGTGGATTTACAAAAAAAAAAGTTGAATTAAGAACTACAAATTTAAAACTTCGTATTTATGTTTGTGTCTATATCTATACCGATCTGTCTATCCATCCGTATACCTACCTATCTGTCTACACACACACACACACACACACACACACACACACACACACACACACACACACACATACGTGTGTGTGTCTGTGGCTGTGTGTGTGTATACATATATATATATATATCTGAATATTTGGGACACTTTAAACTTGTTTGTTTGGATTTTTATCTATTTTGACTGTTTATACACACACACACACACACACACACACACACACACACACACACACACACACACACACACACAGGCGCGCGCGCGCGTGCGCGCACGCACACACACGTACACACACATAGGGCGCACGCGCGTGGACACACACACACACACACACACACACACACACACACACACACACACACACACACACACACACACACACACCCGATGCACGTAAGTCGTTGAATTCCGTAAACTTCCATGCGATGGCCGTCAGGATTCACATGTCTGCCACCTTGCGGATTTTTTAAAGATGATTTTGTTTTGACGGGAACTGACTTCATTACGGAAGATAGAAAATAAACAAATAAGCACAGAGAAAGAAATAAAGCTGGAAAGAAAGAAAGACAGAAAAGACAAAAAGAAAGAAAGAAAGAAGGAAAGCCAAAAAGAAAGAAAGACAGACAGAAAGGAAAAAGAAAAGAAAACTAACGCAAGGGTTGGAAACTCTGCCTGTCCTGTTTTGGGGCTTTTTTGTTTTGTTTTGTTTTGTTTTTCTCCCATGTCAAAACATATACTTTTTCGTGTGTGTACATTTTAATGAGAACCCTGACCTCAGGGGTGACGTCAGGATGCGTCTTACTTCAGTGGAAGCCAGCGCTTTCCGCATACCTCCCTAATTACCATTGCTGTCGTTGTTCAGTTGGTGAACAACAATGTCCAGTTCAGCAACCCCCGTTTCGGGATCGTGGTGGAGCTGGACGGCGAGGGCAGAGTGGTCCGCAGCCTGCAAGACCCGATGGGCTGGAGGTTCAATTCTGTCAGTGAGGTGGAGGAGGACAATGGCATTCTCTACTTCGCTTCACGGGGCAAGAGGTCCCTAGGCTATATCGGACTCAAATCGCTGACGGCTGGTGAGTGTGTGTGTGTGTGTGTGTGTGTGTGTGTGTGTGTGTGTGTGTGTGTGTGTGTGTGTGTGTGTGTGTGTGTGTATAATTAAGATTAAACGTTGATCTCTGATCGTGTACCATCCCTCCAAATATTCCTCGTGACTCCCGAACACGTGGAAATAAAGACGTCTCTTATCTTTTTTGTTTTTCTAGTCGGTATTCTTGGATTTTTTTTTTCTGTTGTCTCTTATACTGTACAAAATGGTCTGCGCTCTCATATTTTTTAGAAGAACGTCTAAAATAGCTGAGCTAGAATATTGAAGAAAATTTGATCGTAACAGATGTGCTGTGTATCTTCTTTCTTCTTTACAGGAATACTGTTCTGTGAATCTCTTAATCGTTTCATTCATCAGTTTAACTTTTTCTTCTTCTCCTTCTGCGTACGCAGGCTGATACTCCTGCGAACACTCCCTATATAGACAGGCAAGTATCATCTTAACGTATATGCGCTCTTTCAGCTGTGACGAGGTCAGTTTAAATTTATTTCTGAGTTTACAGTCAACCGTAGCATGTAGACATAGTGAACCTCAGTTATCTTTTGATCTTTGTGGCTTATTAGATCGTCAAGGGGGCTAAATTTTCCCCCACGTGGGTTGGCTGGTTTGTTTGCCTGTGAGCTAGATTACGCAAGAATTGCTTAACTGTTTAAAACTATATTTGGCGGAAATGCTGGAATGTGATCAATGGACAAGTCAGTTTACTTTGGTAAACAGCAATAACAACGAAACACTTCATTTGTTTCTATTTGATGTAATTCAATTGACCCGGGGGAAAAAAAAAACGACTTCATATATCTGCCTTCTCATTTATTTGTCGACATTCTGTCAGCTTGTCTGCCTCTGTCTGTCTGTATATTTGTATGTATGTCTCCATCATTTGTGTGCTCGATATCTGGACTTGCGTGTGTGTGTGTGTGTGTGTGTGTGTGTGTGTGTGTGTGTGTGTGTGTGTGTGTGTGTGTGTGTGTGTGTGTGTGTTGTTGTGTTGTTGTTGTTGTTGTTCTTGTTGTTGTTTTTCTTGGCTTCCGTTTGTATGCTTCTCTTCAAAATTCTTATTGAGACATGTTGGCCAGGTTTTTTTTTTTTTAACATGAGAAATGTCACTATTCATATTGTACTTTGCTATGTCCTCTAATTTCAGTTTGAAAACGTATGTTTAAAAAACAACAACAACAACAAAATAGATGAATAAATAAGCAAGTGACTGTGTGCTCTGGCGTGTACAGACATCATTAGCAAGAAAGTAAGGTGGCCATCCTAGCAGAACGTGGAGATTAAAAGCTGTGTTAAAAGTCGCCATAGCCTACTGGCCTTGGGGACGGTGAGCTGTCCAAGGTTCACAGTGTCCAGGGCACGACGTGATTGAAGACGGAGCCCATTAATCTCCTTCCACCGCTTTTAATCTTCCCTGAACCGAATCAAGTACCATTTGCTGCTGAGTGGAGAGTGGGTCTTCTAGCCAAAAGTTGACCCATATGAGTGATTCGAACTCACGTCCGTCGGCTCCGCTGGCGAATGCTCTGTCCACTTGACTACGGCCCATCAAACAAACAAAGAAAGATCCTGCGACAAACGCCAAGGTCCGATTAGTGTTGAGCTTCTTAACGACGAAGGCTTTTCATTTCTTTTCGTTTCAATGAGTGTTCACTGAGTGCTCACGTGTGTGTGTGTGTGTGTGTGTGTGTGTGTGTGTGTGTGTGTGTGT
>JADBJO010000258.1:217008-232008 GCA_016801955.1 Conus betulinus | reverse complement strand
TTCCCATTTCATTTATTACCATTGTTACCATTCATTTATTACATTGTTACCATTCATTTATTACATTGTTACCATTCATTTATCTAAGTTTAAAACTTACACAATGTCGTCCCTGGCTTAGCGGGTGTGCTGTAGCGTATATGAACTAGACCACACGCAGTGAGTGACGCCTTCTTAAAGAAAATGAAACACTTTTATTGCCCCCCCCCCCCCCCCCCCCTCCCATCTTCCTGCCCTTTCGTCATATTATTCTGCTTGCCTGTTAACGCCGACTTTTTTCCCTCCAGGAATGTTGGTTGTGGAGAGTACCCTTCTGGCTATGGGGTCTTTTACGTGCGCTATACACACACACACCGGAACACGATTCTTCGGTTTATTGTCTTATGTGCGAATTCAACCTCAGACAACCACTTGAGATTTGGAGCAAAGGAAGTGGGGGGAGGTTAGAGGTGAGAGAGAGACAGAGAGAGAGAGAGAGAGAGAGAGAGAGAGAGAGAGAGAGAGAGAGACAGAGAGAGAGACAGAGAGAGAGAGAGAGAGAGAGAGAGAGAGAGAGGAGAGAGAGAGAGAGAGAGAGAGAGAGAGAGAGAGAGAGAGAGAGAGAGAGATTGAGACACACACACACACACACACACACACATACACACACACACACACGCACGCACGCACGCACGCACGCACACACACACACACACACACACACACACACACACACACACACACACACACACACACATACATACACACACACACAGACGGAGACAGAGAGAGAGAGAGAGACTCAGACAAACAGACAGAAGGGGAGAGGGAGGGGTGGGAGGGAAAGGGGGGGGGGGAGGAGGTCTGCCGCCGCGTGAGATTTAAACCACTGATCTAAATCTTCTCGTTGCCTTGGTTGAGGGTACTAGCCATGAAGCCCTTTGCCCACCCTCGTGTTGACGGGGCAGCCGACAGCCCCAGCCAGGAAACACCCACCGTGCCAAACAATTTACTGTGTACTGAGCCATCCTTCCTCCCACCTTCCCGACAGCTTACATGCTTGCCGCTTCACAGTTCAGCACGTGATACATGTAACAGGAGGTCAGTGACAAAACTCAGTGCTTCGACCTTCATCCCCGTGCCAAGAACGCTGAAGGAAATGCGTGCAGGCAGTTCTCTTTCGTGCCACACGTGCTCCATCTAAACATTCTTGGTTTCTTCCTGTCCCACCTTTCATGACCCCTTTCCACCTCTCTTCCCCTCACTGACCCTGCTTCCCTTCCGCTTTCTCCGGCCCGCACCCCATACACAACCAAACAATATAACTGCTCCATTGTTGGACCAAAAGTTAGTGTCGTTGTTTATAATCTACCTCCTCCTAATTCTCCTTGGCGCGCTTACGTTTTCCCGTCGTTTTATTTTTTTTTTTTTTTTTTTGCTGTAGCCTACGTTATTAAAATTCCGGCAAGGTCTAGAACTCTGTCCACGGTAATCTAGAGTAAATTATCTACGGTCTGCTCACCCCCCCCCCCCCCCCCCTCCAACTGTATGCTATCACTCCTAGAACCCTTTTTTTTTTGCGTGCTGTGTGCTTCCGAAGAGCAGCAATTGTTTCGAAGAAAATGGTCTTCTGTCCAGTTCTTACGTGTATGATTAACAATTAAGCAAGTGGGAAAAAGTGTAGGCAAACAATTCCTTTCGTCATGAAGACAGTAACGTCGTATAGATTTACAGAGAAAATTTGTAGGAGAGAGAGAGAGAGAGAGAGAGAGAGAGAGAGAGAGAGAGACGCTTCAGACGCTTCAAGTATGTTTTCATTGACAATGGCCTACGTACACCCCCTTTATGTCGAGGGGGTGTACATTAATATTTCCGGCGCCGTAAAAAAGTGTATAATACAAAAAAAAAAAAACACACAAAAAAAACAAAACGTCAATTGTAACTGATTACGTAATTTTTTTTTTTTTTTTTTTCTTTTTTTTTTTTTTTTTTTTTTTGTGCTGTCCCAATCTCTGCGCCACCTCAGAGGCAGTGCACCCAATCCAGTCATTGTCAAGTCGTCAAGAGGCAACCCCACCGGAGGAGACACTGCACTGCTGCCGAGTCACTTCGGTGGTGTTCAGTGGCGCCTGTTCTGATCTAACATACGCAGGACACCACCTACTAAGCCCCCTACTGACGACAATAATTGCTTAGTCGCGGAGCCGGCATGAGTGAGCTCTCCCCCAGGGGGCGCCACCACGTCCGTCCAACGACAGCCCCCATAGACTCGCCGATACCGGGTGACCCCGACGACCACACCAAGGCCACAGACGTGGAGAGGACATCGAAATTGAGGTCACCATGAGAGCAGGGCATGAAGGGCCGCAGAATTTGAGACATTTTTTTTTATGCTGGTCGATGAGAATGAGGATGATGATGATTAAGATGATGCTATGGATTTCCATTTCGGTCCGAGACTACATGACAGGGCTGTACTCTAAGCTTCCTTTCATAATATATCCCGGCGTCAACCAGGCCCGAGAAATACAGACACCTGCAGTGTTGGTCAGGAAATTTGAGCAACACTCTCAGAAACGCATCCATTAAGTGGATGAAACTCAACTGTGTGGTCCCAGTCTTCCCACTTGAGTCCGCAGCAAACTCAACTCTGGGTAGGAGCCGGTCGGGGCAGAAAAACCCGCATGACTCCGATGGGATTCGAACCCACGACCTCCCAGCCGGGAGTGATTACGTAAATGTTAATGTCAGGACTAAAAGCCAAGTGGAAGAAAATGAAAATAATGACGCGCATAGAGAGAGAGAGAGAGAGAGAGAGAGAGAGAGAGAGAGAGAGAGAGAGAGAGAGAGAGAGAGGGAGGGAGGAGGGAGGGAGGGAGAGAGAGAGAGAGAGAGAGAGAGAGAGAGAGAGTTAAAGAGAGGAGGTTAATACATAAACCCTTCACTGTCAGCAATTAAGGACGCATCAAAATCTGTCTTGCAAACAGATCTAATTGTTTACATCTGTCAATGGTCAGCTTCCCACCCCTGGGCCGCTGGCTGTGCGGGTCTGCCCATCCCTAGAGCCAAATGGAAACCTACTACCTGTATTTCTGCAGCATCCTCACCACCAAGGAGATTACCACCAACAGCATCCCGGTGCAGCAGAGCGACAGTAAGATGTGGACATCGGCTGAAAGTGCCCTAGAAACAAGCTGCAGAAAATGTAAAATAATCAATGCGAAAAGAAATGCTTTTACTGGGGGGGGGGGGGGGGGGGGGTGGATGCAAGGGAGATCAACATTTGCCAAGAGTCAGAGTGGTCAGCTCCACTTTTCAATAACGTAGGCATTGTTAGTTGCATCAGTGCTCACAGCAGCAAACAAACAGTACAAAATAGCGTGTACTTGAATTTTACCAAAAGATACTGTTTCTTACAGACTGACCAAAGATAATTTGCTATAGATATAAAGTAGACGGAGGTAAAAAGTGCATGCGAACGATTTCCTCCGTCGATATGATAGTGATTTGTCAAAGAGAAACCGAAACGGAAACGTTTCCGTTTCCGTTTGTCACAAGAGAGATATATAGAGAGAGAAACAGACAGATGGACAGAGAGGGGGATGGGGAAGGGAGGAAGGGAGGGATCAGGATCATACTCCTGTGTGATAATGTGTGATAATGCCACTCTTCAGAGACCTTTTTTTCATGACAAAGAGAGGTTCTACTTGGTGATGCTGACAATTGTCTGACCACTTGAGGAAGCAGGACGAATGAACCTGCAGAACAAATATTTTGCCATGATTCCATCAGGGAACAGGTCACCCCTTATCTACCAGTTTCTGCTGCCGATGATTGTACTGTGGGTGAGACGTCCACTGCCATGGAGACGAGGGGGCAGAACAGGAAAGGTGTGACGACTGCTTGAAATAAAAAACAAGCACAGTTCTTCGGCACTTGTGGCATGGTTCATCACAAATTTTTGGTGGTTTTCTATATCCTCCCCCTTCCTGACCCCCCCCCCCCCCCCCCCCCCCCCCCCCCCCCAGACCCGGCCGCTGACTCCTTTGAAAACATTCTCATTTCCTCCCCCCGAGGCCCGATCAAGTGTTGCCTAATCATGTTTCATCCAATAAGTTTTTAGTTCCAAACCATCCATCACGTTTCCCATCAGATTTGGTAGAGTTTAGCTGGAAAAAAAAATCATTGGGGTATCACACACACACACACACACACACACACACACACACACACACACACACACACACACACACGTGCGCTGAGAAAAAGACGGCCGGAACGAGCTGTGTGGGAGTTATGCCAATGAGGCTCAACTGAAAAGGAGACAGGAAAAAAAGATATCTTGAACAACCCGGCCTCTTGTTTTGTTTCTATGCTGCATGAATAACAGCATTTTTAGTCGTACTTCAATACTGTTCAGTGAAAAAAGAGGACGACCCCAGGATGAGCTGGCGACAGACAGTGGAGAGAGACCTCAGACTCGTTGACAGAGGATGGAGTGACACCAGCAGACTGGCTGAGGACCGTGCACAGTGGAGCGCCTTGACTGCCTCATGTGTCGCAAGACGCGGGAGCATCTAAGTAAGTAGTACTCTTCGGGTGAATCTTTAGCGAGTATTTCGGTGAAACATTACACTTTGAGATTTCCAGAGCACTATGAAGGGGACCTCCACCACAGTTATGAAGGACTGGGCGAAAGGTGGCTAGGTGAAACGTGGTGTATCCATCAAAGCGTCCACCACTGACCTGACCAGCTAACACTAGAAACAATATCCAGACAATACCTCACAGTGATCACGATGACAGGGAATCCACATCAGGGGTTTACAGGCTGTAAGCACAGAGAGCTTCCATTGTGGGAATGTCTGTGTGAAGAAAGCGTTGTCACAAACAGTCCACAGTCACAAAATCTGTTGATGGTTTTCTTCCTCTGCAGCTCGATCTGTGTCTAAGCTGACTCGCCACTCCCTCCGGAGCACATGAAGAAGGATGTCCCTCCCATTCCTCTCTTCCAGGCAGACCAGGGGGTCTGTATCCAATCCGACGTTGCCCGACAGTTTGATTTGATCTGATTTCTCCAGATTCATCAACGAAACTGTCTACACACTTTCTGAATCAGTCTCGCTCTCGTCCCCCCCCCCCCCCCCCCCCTCCCTCCATCCCCACAGAGATTTCTTTACCAAAGGCTATGTCAGAATCCATGTATTTCTTGGTCATGGGGAATGAATAGTTTCTCTTGTGTCTGTGTCACGATTAGTTTGTTGACTGTCACGCTGCAAGAGGGTGGAGAATCGGTGACGAACGTAAAGTAAACATGTCGACACGAACAGCTTGGCTGACGGTGATGATGTCGTAACACCAGACAAGCTGGGCGTGGAAAACCAGAAACAAACCAGAAAGACACGATGAAGATTTACTTGCCGTCCCCCGCCCCCCCCCTGGTTCATTCCGTGTTCCTCAGCTCTTCGTCTGCCTCTGTTCATTCTCTTGATCTTTGAGACTGAGTGACGGTGGAGTTGGACGATTGTTGTCAGTGTAGGGACGATGACAGTTTAATTGCGTGTCGTGTTAATACTGAAAGACGTTAACGTCATTTCTTGAAGTGCAGCACGCAATGTGAGTTTTATGGTAGAAAAGAGTTCTGGAAGAGATATAGTGAATCAAATGTTTTTGACCAAAATGACAATATTTCTGCTGCTGCGAAAAAACTGTGTATCGAGAGAGAGAGAGAGAGAGAGAGAGAGAGAGAGAGAGACAGACAGACAGACAGACAGACAGACAGACAGACAGACAGACCGACCGACAGACAGACAGAGATAGACAGGGACAGAAAGAGAGTCAGAGAGAGACAGAGACAGAGAAACAGAAAGACAAAGGGAGACGCAGATGCACATATTTATTCATAAAGTCAATATCCCCTTTGAATGAAGTGAATTAATACAAAACTTTGAATTTGCTTCACACATTATTTGCTATCTGAACACAGTCATTCTGAATGCTTTATACGATACAAAATGGTGTTTTCATTCGATGATGCGATGAACATAATCAGTCTGGAAAAACAAAGCTTTTTTCAGTACTCAGGTGGGATTAATTGCTATCTAACATTTTGTAATTCAGGACAAGACAGAACAAAATGAACTTCCTTTTCATCATCTTCATGACAGAGCAGACGTAAAATTACGATCATTTAAAGACCTGTAACTCATAAAATGTACATAGATATTCGAACACTAAATCAGAATTAGGTGAAAATATATTGAATATATCTGTTGATCTGCGTACGCAAGTACTTTAGAATGTCATGAAAAGGATTTAAAACTCTGTAGATATCAACTCGGTGATGTCATCAGTATGACAATTCCACCTCTGCCACTTACAATCGATTCGTCTTTGCCGAAACGTACAGATCATTTTTTTGGTCATACACACCCTGATTTTGTCTCACAAAGTATAAACCAAGTTCATACAATTTCAACCTTATTCGAGAAGCGCAATTGCTCTAGCGCCTAGTTCTAAATTTTTCGTATGTTTTTTATAGGACACAGCTGGCCATCCACTTTATCTCGGGTCATCTCCAGCCATCTTGATTTTGTCTTGCCACTGGATTCAGATGGACAGGGATGAGAGAGTAAGGCTCACGACCTTGCGCAACTCTCCCTCACTATAATCCAATTCACGCTTAAGTCACGACTTCACCTTCCAGCAACTTTGAAACGAGGCGAGTGGAGGCACAGGAGCGAAAACGTTGGTGTTGGAAAAAACTAGAACAAGCACCACCTTTCAGCCTGGCTCACCTCCGAATCTGCCCTGTCCACACTGCAACAGACTATTCAGTGCGTTGACTGGTCTCATCAGCCATCGTCGTACACACAACACGCCCAGTGATAGCAGAGGTCGTGGTCATCATCGCCCGCGAAGGACCAACAACAGACAACGCTTTATAGTGTAACCTGTTGTGTGCCATTCGAGTAATTTTCAGCCAGTAACGAATGCACCTTATGGCAGAAAGTAAATGAATTGAATGCCTAATAGTGTCCCCATAAACTAAGTCAGTTGATGTTTGTATCGAAACATCGAGAAACTTGTCAAGTCGTAGAAATATTCTTTTCTATTCGTATAGAAACAATAAAACATGCGTGTATCACCAAAATGGGAATTTCAATCTTTCTCCCTTTTTGGTAGTAGTGCAAATAAAGCATGCACTCAGCCACTCATAATTATATACACATACATGTGTGCACGTATGAGAGAGAGAGAGAGAGAGAGAGAGAGAGAGAGAGAGAGAGAGAGAGAGAGAGAGAGAGAGAGAGAGAGAGATTTATCATCATCAAAAAATCATTAAGATAAGACATATTCCAGACATTTCTATTCCTCACTGCTCCAGGACATGCACACATAACACACACACACACACGCTCCAGCATCTATACTTTCCCGCTTGCTCACAGACATACACACCCGCGCACATGCTTATGTCACAGGTGATCCACCACCTCTTCTTACACGCTGTGTTTGTTTAAAAGCGCAATGGATTTGAACACAAAGCGCTTTTTTGTGCGCATCAGCTTAGCTCTGGGGACACGAAATCGTCTGCCTGATGGAAGGAGCCTGCCTTCGAGATGGATGTCGACGGTTCGCTCATGCAGCTAGTGAAAGGTTTTCATATATATAATATACATTTTCCCATTTTCTTCATCTTCAACTAATTTTGTGTTGTTGTTGTTTTCAAAATCTTTGCCAAGTCATTATTATAATGATGGAAGAATTGTTAACCTGCCCTTGTTTTCTCCACCACTTCATTGTTCAGCATTTAAAATGCACAAACCCAAAGCAGTACAGATGTTTAGCAACATCTTACCAATATTATTCAACTCACCATCTTCTAAATGTCTGCCCACCGGAACTGGTCCACTCAAATGTAGATGTTCAAAAGGAAAAACAGCTTCTTGTAGATCTGGAGAAACATTCGAAGCACGACAATTCATACCACCACTTAACAATACATAAACATCACAAATAAAGAGCAAGCGGTCACATATAAAGTCTTCAAACAATGCAATACCTTTGTCAAAATCAACAAAACAATAGTATGGTAAACCTTCTGGATGTACATATGCATACACATAGTAAATATTTTACTTGTATTCAAAATAGTTTTATCAAACTGCTAAAGCGCAAAAAAAAATGACTTAATTTCCTGTGGATTAACGGGTGAACAAAGCTCTTTCCAACAAGACATACTAAGCCCCAGATCGCCTTCCACGAGTCACAGCACAAAATCCTGGAAAGTGTGTGAGTGGAATTTGTGGAAAATTTTGAAAATTGTGCCGATGGAAATTGTAGATGATGCCAGAAACTGTGCCGATGGGAATGACAGATAATGACTGGATGACAGTATGGACTCATTCCCCGACTGTTCCCCATGTGGAACCCCTTTCGCCCTTCGTTCTACAGCTTTAGGGGCAGTGGACTTCTCGTGTCAAAACTGAATAATGTTTTGCCCCCCTCCCATTCCCATCCCATCCGCCTGTTCCGTCCTTCACTCCCGTTTTGCTGTCTGGGTCTGGGCCTGTCTTCTTCATCGTGTTCACAGTCAGCGCTTGTTTCGTCGTCGTCGTCGTTTGCTTTTTTAACTGCATTCTCATGACAGGTAGAACCTTTTATACATAGGACCTCTTTTTACAGGCGACTTTTAATGTTCCCATGATAGAGCTGAGACATTCCCATTGTAGAGCTGAGACACTTCTGTTCGTTCTGCACATGCACAAAAGTCTCTTTGACACAGACTATTTGGGTCTTTTTTTTTCACACCGTTTCTTCTTTTGTGTTTTTTGTTCTGAGATGTTTCTGCGCTTCCTCCCAGCTGTTAGTAATTGTAGTCTTGTTACTTTGCTGTCGGCCGAAAATTCCTGGGTACAACACTGGTCCGATTCTGCCTTTGTGGCCACTTTCAATCAAACCGTTTAGGCAGCTACAATCAGTCTTCTGCTTGCGAACTGCACGCGCTAGCTAGTGTGTGTGTATGTGTGTGTGTGTGTGTGTGTGTGTGTGTGTGTGTGTGTGTGTGTGTGTGTGTGTGCGTGTGTGTGTGTGTGTGTGTGTGTGTGTGTGCGTGCGTGTGTGTGTGTGTGTGAACGTTTTGTGTGTGTGTGTGTGTGTGTGTGTGTGTGTGTGTGCGTGTGTGTGTGTGTGAAAAGAACTCAATGACGTTTTGAAAGAACTCAGGGACTAATTCGTAGACAGTCGCAAAAAGAAACGTAAAATACACATGAGAACCAATCACCGTTTACTCTCGTTTCCTTCTGATCGATTTCAAATAACTGCACAGTTTACACAGTTTGAACTCTCAATGATCGGAAACAAGCCTGTTTTTCCACCTTGGATTCACGCAGAACTGACAACTCTGCCTGAGTAGACAGTGACAGTATAAACGTATTCAGTGTCTGCCGTCAACGCTCGAAGTTCTCTGCTAACTAAAACATGCACCCACTCCCTGATCACTGAAAAAACAAACAAACAAACAAAGTCAGAAGTGAGTGTGAGCGAGAATGGCGTGAAGGAAATCCAGGCAACTCTGTCTCATGGACCTGACCAGCCTCCAAACGGCTTTCGGAGGGTTCGCCACTTCTGCTGCAGACTCTGGAACATCTGGGAGAGGTCTGGTGTTAGGTGACTGGTTTGCTTTGGGAAGCAGAGTTCCTCCCAGCAATGAATGTGGGGTTGAGCTGAGGTCTGTTAATTATCATTCATTCGGTTGGCTCGCTGTTACCCATTGGAAATCGTTAACCGTTAATCGTTAACATGTCTGATGGCTTTGATCCATGCCTGTACCTCTGGCAGAACGAAGGGTTGCAGAACTTCATCTGTGTCGTCAACGCCGGTCAGCTGTCCTTGGACACGACCCATGGACGTTCTGTGGTTCAGCCCTGAACCAGCCATTATCACATGTGACCCGCCGTCATAGCTACCCATTTTGCTCCCTCGCACGTGAGTCATGAAAGCATTCTCCTTGACGTCTCTCAGTTCTTACCGTCTGCCGTTGAAGGCAAGGACGAAGTGAACTTGGTACGGATAACTTGGTCCAATTGGTGGAGGGTGAGGTCGAAATAAAACCGGAGAAGCAGAACAGAAGGCATGCCACAGGAGAGGTCAACCTGCTATTGAATTGAATCCTGGCTGCTCTGCTGGACCTGTTATGAATGGTCTGGTCATTGATGACGTTAGCTGCTGCCCGGAGTTCCCCTCTCACTGCCTTACTGATGGTTGCTTTGTGCTGTTTTTGAGGGGCAGTCTGGAAGACAGTACTTTCTTGCTTCCTGGTGATGGATCTTTGCCATCTCCTTGCCACACTTTCGATGTCGGCATCATCCAATCCATCAGCTCCAGAAATACAAGCCAAGAATCCTCCTCAGACTGAGAACTGGCCACTGCCGACTGCTGAGCCACCTCAGCCGAATTAAGATTGCCCACACAGACGAACGTCCACGTGGCACTGGATCTCAGACCCCGGAACACATCCTCCAGCACTGTCCAGCCCATGATGTTCTACGGCGTCAAACCTGGTCAGAGGACGCAGAACTGCAGATGCAGCTTTTGGGCAGCCGCCAAGACCTCGAGAACACTGTGGGTTTCATCATAGCGGCAGGACTGAAGATCTGACGCAACCGAAATATCGACTGCAGACGAAGATGTCTGCAAATGCGTATCTCCTCAGCATTGGAAGTACTGAGTGGCTAGCTGCAACTCCACTGAAAACTCTCCGTGCTGTTGCTTCCTCTCTGGGGCATGCCAGTGCCTGTCCTTTGTCACAATCACTGGACTGACATCTCGGAAACAGTAGACAAACAACCTCAAGAAATTAGGCGTTGGCTCCTATGTATTGGACAACATCAGTTTAAAAAAAAAAAACTTAATTTAAGAAACTAAAGCCAACCCATTTACCATGGTCTTTAAATTCGTGTTCTCTGATTAGGAGGCGAACATAGCGGCCAGCATGCATGACCAAGGGTACACACTCCAGTCTACACATGCTTTTGCGACTCAGTTTAACACAGATGGGCAAACAGACATGTCTACGTACCTCAGGCCATTCTGAGAACATCCACATTGTCACGATTTTATCACGCAAAAGTTGTGAAATAAAATTTAAAGCTCCCATTAAAAAAAAAAAAAAAAAAAGTAATGTGAACGACCTTCTCCCACGGGGTCACGGAGGGGGTTATTTCATCATGTAAGTGCAATAAAACTTAAATATGGCGCACAAAGCTGCTGGTATTCCTGTCCAGCACCGTGTGTAATGGGGTCAGGCCCAGGTGGAGGAGCCAAAGACCAGCCCCGCTCTCTCTCTCTCTGTCCGCGCATTGTGTTGATTTCAGCGTGCTTAGGTTCTGTTTGGAATAAATGTTTACAGCAAAGAACGAGCAAAACAAAGCGACACGATTCTTCAAATCTTAGACTCTGTTATTGTATGGATACACACAGATTTTGAAGCCTATTCCCTACTGATTACAGGACAGATCAGGTTTCATATGGAAAACCATGTTGCAGAGTTTCCGAAGGTCGTTCAACTCTCTTACTTTCTTTTCTTTTTTATACCCCTTTTTTTTTTCTTTTTCCTTTTTTGACTTGAGGCAGCAGTAGAACAGTCATCCAATGTTAAAAGAAAGTTGTGGGTTTTTTCTTTTTAGACTATTCTTCCGTGACTTGGAGTTTTGTTTCTTTGTTTTGTTTGTTTTCATATTGTCATTCCGTGACAAAGTAAAGCAAACGAGGAAGGGCAGATCCGGCATTGCTATTTGCATCAGATCTGTTTCGAGGATCTTCACTAAACATTTACAGGCTTCTTCTTGGGCCCCATCTTTATCTTTCCTCAGTGACTTCCTTACAATCGGTGTGGTAGATTTTGCGTCATCTTGCAGGAAATATCCAGGATCCGCTTTTTGATCCGGATGCGAACAAAATTAGCTCGCCATTTGACCACATTTCTTCTTTCCACCAAGTTTAATATCGGTATTAATCGCTGTGGCTTGGTGGTTAGCGTAATGAAGTCAGGGCTAAGAACACATGGGTTCGATTCCCGTCAGAGTCATTTATTTGTGGACTTTTTCTGACCTGATCAGATGCTACCCAGAGCTGAGGTTGCTGTGAGGTCATCTGGGAGGCCTGGAGCCACACTGTCGAGTTTCATCCAATTGATGCGTGTTTGACAGTGTCGCTCAGTTTTACTGAATAATACTGTAGGTGTCCGTATCTCTCGGGCCTGGTTGATGTCAAGATAATGTTATGAAAGTAAGCGTAGTGTAAAGCCCCGTCATGCAGTCTAAGACCAGAATGCGCATCCATAGCATTATCTTCATCATGCTCATCCTCATCGATCAGCTTAGAGAAGCTTTAATTCTGCCGCCCCTTCATGCCCTGCTCGTATGGTGACATCTGTATCGATTTCCTTTGTTCATCTATGTTTTCCGTCAGCTTGTGTTGAGGTCGCCAGCATCGGCAATTTATGGGGACTGTCGCCGGACGGACGTGATGGCACTCTCCGGTGGGGGAGCTCGCTTCCGCTGGCTCCGTGACTGAGCAATTATGGTTATCAGTAGATGTCTCAGCAGGTGGTGTCGTGAGTATGTTCGATCAGGATAAGGGCAACAGTGACTACCAATGATTCGGCATTACTGCAGTGTCTCCCCTTGTGGATTTCTCCAGGACGACTTGACTTTGACTGCAAGATCACCGGAGTGACTCGGCAGTACTGCAGTGTCTCCTCAGGACGACTTGACTTTGACTGCAAGATCACCGGAGTGACTCGGCAGTATTGCAGTGTCTCCTCTGATGGGTTTTACCCCAGGACGCCTTGACTGTGGCCGCACCGTGTGGGTTGCCGGTGCCGGGGCTGTCGCGGGACAAGCTGGGGTGCGGCTTGGCAGAGGAGCCGAAAACAGCGACGTGGACGTAAAGCCACTGAAGCGGCACAGACCATTAAACGGAAAACAATGTAAACGTTGAACATCTGCAGCATCTTGGCAACTCCCCGAGTGGTGACTGCAAGGTTACCCATGCTGGGGAAAGCTGGGCCTTTCACCTGTGACGGTGGTAGGCCATGGTCTGGTAGGCCATGGTCTGGTAGGCCATGGTCTGGTAGACCATGGTCTGTTGGGACAACAGATGTGAGCTGCTCAGCAGAATCCTTCCCATCGTGGCACTGTCGCTGCACAGAGAGGGGCCAGGCTTCAGAGGCACCACTCCTGTGTTATCTCTGCGTCGGGCTTTGACGTATCAGTTGTGTGTATCTCTGCCCGTAAAGGCTGTTTATATTATCACATATTCAGAGAGAGAGAGAGAGAGAGAGAGAGAGAGAGACGCATTAATCATTTATAGAGAGAAAGGCTCATTAATCATTTATAGGTATTTGATCCTCATGAAATTCATCCTAACAAGCACACAAAGAATACATATTCTGAAAAACACTTAACGATTGCAGAGTAAATGCTTTATATGTATGGTTGAACGTTTGTTCTTCGAGGGCAAAAGAAAGAGAGCGCGAAATCCTTTTTTGCCCTCGAAGAACGAACGTTCAACCAAACATAAAGCTTTTACTTTCCCATCTTTCGCTTGGCACTTTGCTGAAGTTTCTATGTTTTTGACTGCAACGAAGGTACTGCAGAGGAAGATGAGGTCAAAAAGGTGACTAAGCGACTTAAATATCTTAAATACCTCCAAAATATCTTAAATACCTCCGAAATATCTTAAATACCTCCAAAATCTCAAGCATGTTGTTAGGAAATCAGTCAGTAATAGGGGAGCCATATTATTTCACCTTATGGAGAAATTAATGTTGCTTCAGTGGAGATAGAGAGAGTGAGAGAGAGAGAAAAAGACAGACAGAGACAGACAGAGACAGAGACAGAGAGAACAGAGACATGACAAGACTGTAGAAAAGCAGTCACGCTTTTCACGCCTACCCCTCCCACGACAAGACAAAGAACAAGAGGAATACGTGAAGGAGAGAGAATCCACATTCAACTCTCATATAATTTATTCATGCAAGGTCAAATGCCCCGTATGAACAAGGGGCGGTAACAACGTCTTTTTGCTTTGGCCCCCTAAAAATATCGGTGCTAATACTGCAATCGCTTCATTTTTCAGTGAAGGTGTCACTGAGTGCGGGCAAGACCATACAGGCGACATCACATCTATCAAGCCATGCAGTCATAATGCACAGGGGTCAGAGCTTTTAAAAGATAGAAAAAAAAATAGACAGCACTCGCGTGAGCCCAGATCTCCGCAAACATTGAACGGATCCTGTATCCGCTCTTGATCCGGATCCGGAAAAAAATGAAATGCCCCAAAATATAGTATGTTTACTGTTACACAGTAAAACAAGATATTACTTGTTTTCAACTTCTGAAAGCTGGTCAGTTCGTGGCTGAAAACGAAACTGTTTTACAGCCCGGGGAAGTAATAGAAGGTATGGACTGACAGAGTTACTTCCCGTGTACTTTTTCTTCAAAAGATTGGGAAAAACACGAAATATCAACATTTATATCACCACGAAGTTTTCAGGCTCCTTGAAAACGCATTACTTCGTTGATAATTATCTCTATCTAAAGAGTTGCTCTCCAGTGTTCATGTTCTGTAGAATATGTGTAATTATCTTCCTGAAAGGATCTTTTGATTCAGATCCAAAGCAAATTTCAACGGGTTCGTCCTGGGACTATGTTCAGTTTATCCAGTACGTTTTGTTAACATCACTCGCCGCGGTGGCGAAGTGGTTAGTCTATAGTGGGACATCATTAGTTCGATTCTAGTGGGACGTCATTAGTTCGATTCTCATCAGATCCATTTACTTGTGGTGGAATTGTTCTGCCAAGACCGGCTCCTACAGGGGATGAGTCTGCTGTGGGCTGATTTAGGAAGAATGGGATGGCAGTGTCGAGTTTCATCAAATTACAGGATGCGTCTCTGAGAGTGTTGCTCAACTTCCCTGACCAGCGCTGCATGTGTACGTATCTCTCGGGCCTG
>JADBJO010000258.1:209508-212008 GCA_016801955.1 Conus betulinus | reverse complement strand
TGCAAGTTCGCGACACTGTGACTGCTGCCCCATGGGGGCCGGTCATATATAACGTAATTCTTTCGCAGATTGATTGCTGGTTCCGTCCGGCGAATTGCAAGAGTAAAACTAAGAATTATTAGTGGACTGCTTCACGTGTTAGCACGCTTCTTCTCATAGTTAGTTGTGTGCCTGTCTGCTGAGTTCTGCCGAGATGATTCAGCGGCAAGGCAGGGACTCCTCTGGTCGATCATCTGAAGGCTACCAGACATTCGCTTCTGCGGATTGTTGGCTCTTGGACTGTATCTGAACTAACGCTCTCCCCACCCCACACCCACTCTTCTCGCTCTCTCTCTCTCTCTTTTCCTTCCTTCCCTGCCGCCCTCCCCCCCCCCCCTTCTGTGTGTGTGTGTGTGTGGTGTGTGTGTGTGTGTGTGTGTGTGTGTTTGTGGTGTGTGTGTGTGAGGCTCTTGTAATCACGCTAAATCCATTAATTTTTCGAGGTTTTTGTTTGTTTTTTGTTGTTTATGGGATAGGGGTGACAGTCATGTTCTTTCATGATTGACCATCCATTTCAGGAAATTCTGTTTTCAAATGTCAGAGCCGGACGACGCCACCCCACCCCCCCTACTGCCATCCCTCTCCTTCCCTCGCCCTCTCTCTCTCTCTCTCTCTCCTCTCTCTCTCTCTCTCTCTCTCTCTCTCTCCCTCTCCTCTCGCCTCTCTCTCTCTCTCTCTCTCTCTCTCTCTCTCTCTCTGTGCATATTTTCAAACTTCTTGTATGATGATGCCTATTGCAGGTATCACCCCATCGGTAGGGGGCTGTGTCCTTAATCTGAAAAATTATTCGTATTCTCTCCTCCCCCCGCCCCCCCCCCTCCCATGTGTGTGAACGTGTGTGTGTGTGTGTGTGTGTGTGTGTGTGTGTGTGTGTGTGTGTGTGTCTGTCTGTCTGTCTGTCTGTCTGTGTCTGTGTCCGTGTCCGTGCTGTCGCCAGCTGTCTGTCGCGCGCTGTCGCCCTGCCTGTCGGTGTGTGTGTGTCTGTGTGTGTGTAACGTGCGTGCGTCCGTGCTGTCCTGTGTGTGCGCGCGCCTGCGCGCGAGCGCTCGTCGTGCGTGTGTGTGTGTGTGTGTGTGTGTGTGTGGTGTGTGTTGGTGTGTGGGTGGTGTGGTGTGTGGTGTGGTGTCACTGATTTTCATATAGTAGCACATTGCCCCCCCCCCTCCCCCATATTTTCCAAATGTTGAAAAGTTTTGTTTTCTTTTTAATGGCGATTTGCACCCCGCGGCGAAAAAAAGCGTCCCTCGGAATTTCAGTTATTCAGTGTCTTGATAGTTTGAACAAAGACAAAGCAACCATCCAGCCAATTTTTTACTTTTGTTTGCGACCCCGTGCGCTAACAGGATGTTGTGTTAGATCACACACACACACACACACCACCCACCACACACACCCACACACACACACACCCCACACACCACCAACACACACTCACACCACACCACACACACACACCACACACACCCACCACACACACACTCCCACCACACACTCACAGTCTACTCGGGCGGAATGACACACACATACCGACACCTTCATCGCACACACAAAATTCAACGCAAGCTGTGCCACACACGAGAGAGAGAGCGCTCGCGCCAGCGACGCGCGCGCGCGATCAAAGAGACTTTACTGGCGTGCGGCAGTGTCTACATCGGTGTGGAAGCCATGGACAACCTCATTTGTGACTGGTTTTTTGTACACGCTTACCCACGTCATCTGCAGGACCGACCTTTCTCATCCTCCTTCCCTTTCCTCCGCCTCATGTACAACTCGGTGATGCCTCTCGCTCTCGTCTCTGAGAGAGAGAGAGAGCTCTGAGCCGAGTCCGAGCCGTTGATGAGGTGAGTGTGTGTGGTTGTACGAGAGCTATTGTGTGAGAGAGAGAGAAAGTATGCGATTTCGCTCTGAGTCAGAGCGAGAGAAAAAAAAGATTTTTCGAGATGGTTCTCATTTTGGGAAAAAGTTTGAAAAAAGTCTCTTTTTCCTTTTTTTTTGGCGAGAGCTAAGGAGAGTCTATCGAGGCATTTCTCCTCGTCGAGATTAGTTTTATTCAGTGTGCTTAAAAAGTTCGCAAAGACAAACAAAGCCCCTCCCCCCAACTCGACTTCCTCTCAGACTGCTCGACCGGAGTTTTTAGTTTAATGTGTCACACCATGAAACCTAAGAGATCATTCTTTGCTTCTGGCTCTTCTGGTCGCACCGCTCTCCCTGTTTCATAAACAGTTCCATTTGTGGTGGGTGCACATTTTTTGGAGTGCTTCTTTAATCTCCTCTCTCCCCTCTCAAGTCCTCATCTCTTTATCTCGTCTCTCTCTCTCTCATCTCACTCTCGTCTCTCTAGTCTCCTCGTCCTTCGTGTTGGGTTTACTGCGTGTGGCAGTCTAAATGGGCGGAATGTGTGGTGTACGTACTATTGTTTCAAACGTCCTGCGTTACCTTTAACAAAGTTCCTTGTCATTAC
>JADBJO010000258.1:199508-204508 GCA_016801955.1 Conus betulinus | reverse complement strand
GACCAGCTGTTGGGAGTCGTCCTGCCTTCTGATGCTGTGCCGCCGCCTGTTCATTTCTTTGCACGTTTCTGGTAAACTGGTGAGCGTTGCCCTGCATGTCAGAGACGACAGGATCCAGGTGGCTTGTGCTGCTGTGGTGAATAATCCGCTGGAAGGTGTGTGGACTGTTCCCGTTTTCCTGACAAGAGTTCTGTATGTCTGACATCGTCACCATGTCCTCTGTGCGGCCTGTCAGTGTTGTAGACTGGGTCAAGGGCTGACCTCAACAGGGTTCTTTTTTTTTTTTTTTTCGATGACTTGTGAGTTGACTTCAATGTGGTGACAGCCCTGATGTGGCCCTTTGCGGTCGGCTGGGCTATAAGCAACATTACCTTACACAAAACACACACACACACACACGCACAGAGAGAGAGAGACAGACAGACAGAGACAGAGAGAGAGAGAGAGAGAGAGAGAGAGAGAGAGAGAGAGAGAGAGAGAGAGAGAGGACCGCATAATTACATAGATTTGGTTCTTACACATGCAGACTTACATCTCTTCTTCTTCTTCTTCTTCTTCTTCTACATAAAAGGCTGGTTCACTCAAAAACGAGTAGGTCACCGTTTGTGGGAAGACAAACAGTTTGAAGACAAAGATTCAAATGTTCTAAAAGAAAAGGTCCACTCTGGGAGTGAAACGAGTACAGACAAAGAAGAATGTGTTTCAAGAAGAAAGAAACCTCTACATGGAGGGAATCTGTATAGGGTCTAAAGATAGTACAGACAAGGAGAAGGGTAAGTCAGGGAAAACAAGGGAAATCTTTATATGAAGCGAACCCAGTAGCCAAAGAGGGGGTTGAAAGTGTTTCAGGAAAAAGTAAGAAATCTTTAAGAGAAAGGGGTTGACAATGAGAGTAAAACTAGTACAGACACCCCCCCCCCCCCCCCCCCCCCCCCCCCCCCCCCCCCCCCCCAAAAAAAAAAAAAAAAAAAAAAAAAAAAAAAAAAAAAAAAAAAAAACGTGCTTAAGAAATAGACAAGTCCTTAAAGGAAAGGAGACTACGGTAGGGGTAAAATTAGTATAGACAAAAAAAGTGTTCAATGAAGAAAGCGATCTTTAAAGAGGATCAGTCGACAATGGAGGTAAAACTAGTATAGACAACAAGAAAAGTGTTCAAGGAAGAAAAGCGATCTTTGAAGGAAGGGAGTATGTACTGGAAGATAAAAGAGTAGAAGACAGAGAGAAGAGGGGAGGAAGGAGGGAAGGACGGAGGGGAGGGAGGGAGAAATATTTCAGGAGTTGGAAATCTTAAAGGGACGGACGGAATTGACATTGGGATTCAAAGTTAGTGCAGACAAGAAGAAAAGGGTGTAAGGGAGAAGGAAATCTTCATAGAGACAGAGTCTATGGTGGAGTTAAACTACTAAAGACAAAAATGAGATTGTTTCATGAAGGAAGAAAAACATTTAAAGGAGAGAGTCTTTTCTTGTGCGGTGAGACTCATATATGAAAGAGAAGTGTGCTTGAGGAAGATAGACATCCTTTAAGTCTGCACTGGGAGTAAAACTAGCACAGACAAAGAAGAAAGTGTTTCGGAAAGAAAGAAAACAAATCTTTAAAGAAAGGGAGTGTATGTTGAATTTCTCTCTTTCCCCCCCTCCCCTCCCCCCCCCCCCCCCCCCCCCCCCACTCCCTCACTATTTTCTCTCCCATGATCCCCTCCTGGGTGGCCTCCTTTCCGTTTTGATCGTGAGGCGAACAGGAGAAGATAAGTGGTTTCTCGCTCGTTTTCACTATCCTAAATGTTATTGGTTTTCGCCTGAAGAAGACCCAAGAGGTCGAAATGCATTGTGTCTAGTCCTGTTCTCTGTTTGTCTGTGTCCTTGGCGGTAAGTAACCCCCTCTCTTTCTACATTTTGAATCAAAAGTAAAAGTAGTTTAGACAAAAAGTGTTTTAGGAACAGAGAAATGTTTTAAACAGAGAAATGGTGGGAGAGGGGGGGGGGTGTCTGTATTTGGAGTAAACTTAATGTATACAAAGAGAATGTGTGTCAGGAAGAAAGAATATCTGTGAGTGGAGGGAGTTCGTATAGGAAGTAAAACTGATATACATAAAGAGAAAACTGTAAGTAAACAATAGAACATGCAAAGAGAGAAGTGTTTCAGGAAGAATGAAATCTTCAAAGGGAGGGAGTTTGAATTGGTAGTAAAACTTGTATAGACAGAAAAGAAAATGTTTCAAGATAAAAAAAAAAAAAAAATTAGAGGAAGGAAATCTATATTGCAATAAACGTAGTACAGACAAAGAGAAAAGTGTTTAAAGTACAGAGAAATCTCCAATGGGAAGAAGTCTATTTTGGACTAAAAGTAATATAGACAAAGGCGAAAGTGTTTCAGGAAAATAAGATCACTTTAAAAGAAGGAAATTTACGTTGGAATAAAAAATAGTTTAAACAAAGAGAAAATGTTTCAAGAAGACAAATCCTCAAAGGGATAGTTTGTATTTGGGTGTAAAACTTTTTGCACAAAAAGAAAAATGCCACAAGAATACGGTTTTAAACGGAGCATTCTTTATTGCTTTACTGGAAAGGAAAATGTGCTTTGATAGAGACTGAGAAAAAATGCTGCACAAAAAAGAAAAACAGTTTTAAATGAAGGAAGTCTTTACTGAGAGATAGATCTGGGGATTCTGTGTGTTAGATCCGTTTCTGGGCAAGCAGTACTCACACTCTGTTTTAAAAACTAGGCAGTAATTATCTTTCCAGCAAGCTCTTTCAGGGGTTCGGACTGAACTTTGGTTTGAAAACGCGGGCAGAAAATGGAGAGAATGAGAGAGAGAGAGAGGGGGTGCAAGCCACTTCGGCCATACAAGGCTCAGTGTTTCATTTCATCCAGGAGGAGGGATGTGGCCAAAATTTCAGTGGAGTCGCCATCATAGATACTTTCGTTACCTGTTGAATTGGACACTCTGAAAGGGAGAGTACTCTCATGGTCCCAGGCCAAACTGTTTTCATCGAGCGAGAGTTTGTACTTGTGGATGAATCGGTAACTGATAGTTTCTGTTTCTGACGTCTGGACAAATATGAAAGAAAATGTCTTGTGAGTTTAATGGAATTTATGAAATTATGTTTGAGCCGTGTATCCCCCCCCCCCCCCCCCCCCCCCCCCCCCCCCCCCCCCCCCCCCCCCCCCCCCCCCCCCCCCCCCCCCCCCCCCCCCCCAGATTATTATTAGTACTTCACGAAACGTCTGCAAAATAATTTGAGTTCATTCTCTTTCATGCATTTCTCCCCAATATCTTTTCAGCTTTAAGTGTACTTTACACACCCGTTTCTACATTAACCAAAAACATTTGGCGTAGACAAAGAGAAAAGCGTTTAAATTAAAACAAAATGGTCAGAAAGGGGGGGGGGGGGGGGGGGGGCCTAAATTTTGGGGGTGAAATAAGCATAGATAAAGACAAAAATGTTTCGTGAAAATAAGTCTATAAAAAGAAAGTGACTCTTTTTATATTAGAGAAAGAGGGAAAATGTTCCACAAGAATTTTTTTCTTACAGAATAGGAGGTCTTTTTTTCTGGCAGTGCTGTCCACCTTCTTCCCCACACCTTCCCCCCTCCCCCTCCTCCCGTAACAAATTTCTGATGGCGAATATTCCTCTTCGTCGCCACCTCTCCATCCCATCACCACCCCGCCCCTCCCCCTCCACTCCTCTCTCTCTCTCTCTCTCTCTCTCCTCTCTCTCTCTCTCTCTCTCTCTCTCTCTCTCTCTCTTACACATTCAAAAACATTTTTGTACACTTAAGTCCCTGTAGGGAGAAGCTGGAACCCCCTTCCAGTACAAAGTGACCTGTCCGTTGAGGAAAGGCCGGAGCTACGAGTAAAGGAAGTCAGAGAGCCAAACTACAGCTGCGAAGCTTAGAACTGAGGGCAGTGCTTTAATGAAAGTGAAAAAAAAAAAGGAAAAGGAAACAAAGAACAAAGGAACTAAGCAACGACAAGACATAAATTTCACTGCACCTATGTTCGTCACCGTCAGCAAGCTATGGTGAAGGGCGAACTCTCACGACTCGCTTTGTAGGTCAGAGTCAGGCCTACCATGCACATTCGCCAAAGATGGTGTGGCAGACAGGGATTTCAGAGAATTGTGGCTGGAGCAGGGAAAGACAAGAAAAAGAGCGGGGTTTTGTTTGGGAACAGTGAGCAGTGAGCGTTGAGAGTTGGGGGGGGGGGGGGGGGGTAGAAGAGTGGCTATTTAACACCACCCCTAATTATGAATTAATTCATGAATTAACATCAGCAGAACATGGGAAGGGATAATGCCTAATTTTTCATACGCGGCGTCAGCGGGATTGAGTCCGCCATGTCTGACTCACACCTCAGAGCGTCTCGTAACCGAGCCACCCAGATCACCACACACACGATTCACAGCATGTTGGGTTCAGGTTAAGGTCCACAGCCACCAGTGATGGGGTGGCAGAAAGGATAACCATCCCAGAAGAGGGGGACGAAGCGACCTATCTAACAGACAGTACTACCGTCAGAACGAAACCATGTGGTATGGCACATACAGACTTCGTAAGCCGGTATTACCTTAAAAAAAAAATAGACAGAGTGGGGGTTAGTTGCCGCCAATGACATTGACAAACAAAGCACAGGACAAGACACGATGCATTTCGACCTCTTGGGTCTTCTTCAAGCAAAAAAAAAAAATCACATTTAACATTTAGGACAGTACAAACAAAGAACGAAGAGAGACTTATCTGATGTCCATGTGGTGTGCTTCTTCTTCTTCTTCTTCTTCTTCTTCTTCTTCTTCTTTTTCTTCTTCTTCTTCCTCCTCTTCTTCTTCAGGAAAACGGCTATCATCGCCTTTAGACGTCGGTATAGTCCGGTACTTTTTTTTTTACTATGGGCAGGGAAGATGGCTGACTTGATATACGTCGTCAGCGGGATTCAAACCTCTCAACATCTGATTGCAAACAGGAAGAGTTCCTCCTCTCTCGTTTCGTCCACGCAGACC
>JADBJO010000258.1:189508-194508 GCA_016801955.1 Conus betulinus | reverse complement strand
TATCTTACTAACTGTAGATGAAAGCTTGGTCACATACAGAACTACACATATATATCACATACAGAACTACACATATATATCAGCAGCAAGTAACTTCCTCAGAACTACAATGATAAGTACTAACTGATGCTAATTCATCGTCCATTTGTCTTTGTCACTGAACCGAACCTAAATTTAACAGCACACGTAGAAGTGATGACGTCCGAAAGGAAAGACTCAAATAAACTTGACGTCATGATTTATGACGTCAAGAGGACGGAAAAAGCGTCGGGGGGGGGGGGGGGGGGGGGGGAATTTGGAGGAAAAAGTCGCACGGGATGAAAGGCCATTGGAGGAAAGGCGGCCTCTTTGAACTACGACTCTGTCATAATCTATCATTTGTATGCGCTGACGGAACCAAATTCGGTCTGCAGACATTATTCCGTTCACTGTCCTCAGTCCGTCCCCCCCCCCTCCCCCCCCCCCCCCCCCCCCTCCCCCCATCCCCTCTCCATCTTCTCCCTGCTCTATCTTCACCCTGCTTCTCCACCCTCTTTCTTACTACTTTCCATTTTATCACGCATTGGATGTGAGTCGAAATTGGCACTTGCCTCACCCATCCCAAGTATGGTACGAACACATCGATGGCAATGACATGTTTATTGTTTACAGGTGAAATTGAAATTAAGGGTTTTGTTTTTTTGTTTGTTTCTTTCTTTAACATGTCTATCCCATACACTTTACCATTTAACTCTACATCTGTGTACCAACTTCAGTGAAATTCTCAACAATCAACATGTACACTTCCTACATGATAGGGACATATCACGACGTGACAGAAAGTTATTTTCAACGTTCCGAAAAGATGTTGCTGATGAATTCCAATATTTGTCAACAATGCTAGGAAAAACTTTACCTCTCACTGTTACATCATGAGACCAAGAGTGCTGAAAGTGTCGGTTTTTTGGGGTTTTTTTTTTTTTTGTTTTTTAATCAAAAAGAACCAGAATAGACTAATCTGATTTCCTTTTGTCCCTGAAATCTATCATATTCTTTTACAAGACTCAAGTTTTGTGTGAAAAAAAAAGTGAACGTATATTGTAGAAACTTTTTCTTTTATTTTCATTCACTGTTGTTTGCTTTGATTGTGATTTTAAAAACCACTCTTTATACCGAGTGAGGCTTTCACCAGCTCCTTTTGTGATGTGATCATACCAGAAACAAAATCGCTTTACATACTCTGCATCGCCTTGTTTTGCATTCTCTCCCTTTCTCAACAGACTTGCCTTGAGTTCCAGCAGGATTGCCTTGCATTGCCTTGCCTTTAAACAGGCTTGCCCATCCTTGCTACGAGTTGCCTTGCCTTGTTTTGCCTTGTAACAGGTTTGTCTTGCATTGCCTTACTTCGCAAGAAAAAAACAAAGAAAGAAAGAAAAAGAAACACCCGAAGGGTGTTGGGGAGGACCCAGAGAAGCACTGTCTTCACCTGCCTTTTGAGCAGTCCTGTACCACCCTCGGAGGCCTGCGCTGTGTTGACGATGGGTACAGGCACGCGCAGGACACTCCATTAAGATATCAAGGGACATAACTGCTCCTGGACAGAGGTAAATCAGACTACAGGATGCAACTCATAACAGCCTTAAAGTAGCATCCCCATGGGTGTACCAGCCCGTATTTCATGACTGCAGAGCCCACCGGCGAAAAACACCACCCTCCAGCTGTCGAACACACCCCACAGACCCAACCACCCTGCCCACGCCCACGGACAGATGAAGACAGTGCCACTCCAGACACAGCCAAGCTTTCGCCATATGGTCTTATGTGCCCTCAAGAGAGAATCCAAAGTTGTAGTCTTTCCCACTGTCAAACAGGACTTTCCCTGTGGTCAGTGGGTCTTTCCTCACCGTCACTGGACCTTTCTCCAGGGTCAGCCTAGTTAAGGCAATGCAACAGGCTTGTCAAGAGCTGCCAGCTGGCGCTTCATTCAGTCGTTTCCCGTGTCATCCAGTCAATATCGTTCAATATCGTTCACTCATTTTCCTTACTTCCTTCATTCTTTCCATTTCTCACTCAGGGTGCATGCTATGTGTAACGTGTCATCCATACCAACGGCCAAACTGGCCTACTCTTCCGAATGTTGGTGATGGGATTTTACGTGTGTGCAAGATGTTATGCGTGCGTTCACACACGGAACCTCGGTTTATAGTCTCATTCGAAGGACTGTATGGGAAATGGAGTCAGAACCAATGTTAACTCCGAGGGAAAAATCCCCCTGTACCGAACCGAAACGCCCGGCGGAGGTTCGAACCCGCAACCCCAGGATCACCAAGATTGCGAGTCAGTCACTTCAGTGGTGTTCAGTGGCGCCTGTTCTGATCTAACATACGCAGGACACCACCTACTAAGCCCCCTACTGACGACAATAATTGCTTAGTCGCGGAGCCGGCGTGAGTGAGCTCTCCCTCCGGAGGGCGCCACCACGTCCGTCCAACGACAGCCCCCATGGACTCGCCGATACCGGTGACCCCGGACGGAACCAAACCAAGGCCACAGACGTGGAGAGGACATCGAAATTGAGGTCACCATGAGAGCAGGGCATGAAGGGCCACAGAATTTGAGACTTTTTTTATGCTGATCGATGAGAATGAGGATGATTAAGATGATGCTACGGATTTCCATTTCGGTCTGAGACTACATGACAGGGCTGTACTCTACGCTTCCTTTCATAATATATCCCGGCGTCAACCAGGCCCGAGAGATACAGACACCTGCAGTGTTGGTCAGGAAATTTGAGCAACACTCTCAGAAACGCATCCATTAAGTGGATGAAACTCGACTGTGTGGTCCCAGTCTTCCCAACTGAGCCCGCAGCAAACTCAACTCTGGGTAGGAGCCGGTCGGGGCAGAAAAAAAACCCACATGACTTCTGATGGGATTCGAACCCACGACCTCCCAGCCGGGAGTCCGCGACGCTAACCACTCACTTCGCCATGGCGGCTAGTTGTCTTGCTAATTCTTGCTATAGCATTCTTTATCTTGTCTTGCTATTTCTTTTTCCATAGCATTCCTTATCTCGTCTTGCTATTTCTTGCCATAGCATTCCTTATCTCGTCTTGCTATTTCTTGCCATAGCATTCCTTTATTTCGTCTTGCTATCTTTTGCAGTAGCATTCCTTAACATGTTGCAACAAAATTGCCTTATTTTGTCTTACTATTTCTTGCTACAGGGTTGCCTTATCGTGTCTTGCCTTTTCTTGGTACAGAATTTCCTAATATTACCCTAATGTACAATGAGATTGCCTTTTTTTGCAACAAGATTGCCGAGTCTTGCCTTTTCTTACGACACAATTGCTTTGTCTTGCTTTGCCTTGCCACAGGATTGCCTTGTCTAGACTTGTCTAGTGTTAATAGTTAATGGGAATGTTCCTGTCCCGTCATAAAGACATGAATTCATAAGTATTTGATTTAAACTCAAAAAAATATATACTACTTCGGGAATTTTTTATATGCAGTTTTTTTTTTATCGATGATAAGTGTTCGAAACCCCTAATTCACATCTATACAAGTTTAGTTTATCAAACCATTCACACACACACACACACACACACACACACACACACACACACACACACACATGCACGCACGCACGCACGCACGCACGCACGCACACACACACACACACACACACACACACACACACACACGCACACACACACACACACACACACACACACGCATGCACGCACGTACACACATGTATATGTACACACACACACACACGCGCGCGCGCGCGCGCGCGCGCGCGCGCGCAGTGTCTACTTTGTCTGTCTGTCTGTCTGTCTGTCTGTCTCTCTCTCTCTCTCTCTCTCTCTCTCTCTCTTCTGCTTTATATACACACCCCGAACACACTCAGCCAGTCGTGGTTCATTTTGTACCCGGCATGAGCGCTGCCCGCTAATGCCAACGTCAGGAAATTCATGTCCTGTGCGGTGACGAACATGGGCGACATGGGCACGACATGTGCAGACGTCACTCCTCTCTTCTTTTTTTTATTCGTCAGTCACTCCTCCCTCCTTTGTCTGGATGTTTCTTCTTCTGTTCATCTGTCCGGCGTGTGTCTGGGGTTTGACAACTGCTCGTGTTTTAATGATCCACTTATCTCTGATTTATAACTTCCGCCTTCCCTAAACGTTGAGCGTTAGTGAGCTAAATTCAAGAACTGCGTATGTCGGATTGTGAAAGAAAGAAGGGAAAAAAAGAGAAGAGAAAGAGAAATCTGAGCTGTTGAATTCTGACTCGTTAAATGAGTAAGGAACTGACGTTTCGTTCCTGTTGTGAGCGTGCGAACATGGACTGTGCGACTACACACGCACGCACACATGCACGCACGCACCGCCACAACCACCACACACCACTTTCATGTGCAGACAGCACGCTGGTGGTGCATGCGTACATTTACATACTCCAACGAATGCAGATTTCAGCTTATGCATATAAGTATATTTGCAAACACATAAACACGTATGCAGGTAAAAACGCGCACATATGCACAATGAGGATAGATATGAACTGTGCACCTTTGGTAAGAAGATGTGTGTGTGTGTGTGTGTGTGTGTGTGTGTGTGTGTGTGTGTGTGTGTGTGTGTGTGTGTGTGTGTGTGTGTGTGTGTGTGTGTGTGTGAAGTACAGAGAGAGAAAAAGAGAGAGAGAGCCAGAGAGACAGGCAAACTGACAGAAAGGGTAAGTTAGTTCATTACACTAATTGTGACATTCTATGTTAAAAAAAAAAAGGCACATGTACTCGGAAACAAAAAAAAAATACATTATATACTATGATTTCCTACTATTGAGAGGTATTGGGTGTTAAGACAACAGAACGATTACCAATAATCAGGCATATATCATTTGAATAGCAATACCATGACGCTGTTTCTCTGAATATTGATAATTCAAACAGAAATACGGACATGTTCCGCACATCACTACTTCTTCGAGAGGATAACCAGAAGCTTACGTTAAAG
>JADBJO010000258.1:179508-182008 GCA_016801955.1 Conus betulinus | reverse complement strand
TAACACACAGAGAAATTATCACAAAGACTATTCACAAGTACGGAAATTTCGACAAAACTGGATCGGTAATTTATACATATATGCTCAATGAATGTCACAGACTATGTTTCTATAGTTGGTATCTTAATCAGTTGTGTTAAGTTTTAAATCTCAAATTTTCCAAGTTGTCTCAAGGTTCACAAGTAAATCAATATTGAAATCTACTAGCAAAATAACCCTGTTGAATAATTTGCGACATCGTCCAATATAGGTTCACAGAGACCATCTACTCAACATGTTCCTCAGGGTGTATGTAACATAAAAAATAATAATAATAATAATAATAATAATAAAAATAATAATGTGCAACACCCTCCATCATGAGCTCAAAGCAATCAGATCTTTTAATAAGTTCTTCTGAGTTTGTTCAAAAATCAAAACAAAAACAAACAACTTCCAACTAAAATTGCTTTCACCTGTTTTAGACTTCTTTCCAAATATATTCAATACTGTACATATCAAACACATTCAAGTTACAATTTACCGAGTTGTTCCCATTTTTTTCGGTGGAATATCTTCTGATTAGATTGTAATTTGGAATTAATCATTATGTAGAATATCTTCTGATTAGATTGCAATTTGGAATTCATCAATAATTTCCCGATCGTATGTGAAACAGTCGCGGTTCTGAGAAATTTGAAAAAAAATGAAAAAGATTTTGTGAGTTTGAAAAAAAAAAGATTGGAGGCAATAGCAAGCATATGACACACACTAAGATAACCACTTTTCGTTCAGATCTCGCTGGCCATTTATAACCGTACTGATTATTTGTCATAATGCTAAATGACTTCAGAGTGCATTAGCAAAAGAGAAACACTATTCTAGTACATACATTAAAAGAGAGAAATAAATGCTCAGACACATATTTAAGACAGACAACAGACAGACAGACAGAGAGAGAGAGAGAGAGAGAGAGAGAGAGATATACATTGTAATTATATCGACTTTTACTTTACACACTGAGTCAGAAAAGGTATATCAGTTCACGGTAGCCAGACAGCCGGACGGAGCCCTGATCTGGACTGACGCCAGACAGTCTGCTGGTGATGTTTATAACAAGAACCCCTCCCTGTACAGGACAATTGTAGTCCCATGAATCGCTAGTCCACCCATGGCATGGCACTGCCATTCCTCTTTCTCCTTCTTTCTTCTTTCTTTCTTTTCTTTCTTTCTTTTTCTTCCTTCTGCCTCTCTCTGTCTCACCTTTCCAAATCAGTATGGAAATGAATGCTGCAAAGCGTTGATATATGTTTCGTGGCCAAGAGGTTCCCGGCATATTCTTCACCCTAACCTTAATGGCTGTATAATAAAAAGATGGAGGAGAGCAGGTTGGAGAGATCGAGGTAGAAGAAGGCTAGGGAGGATAATCTGTTTGTGTTTGTGTGTGTGTGTGTGTGTGTGTGTGTGTGTGTGTGTGTGTGTGTGTGTGTGTGTGAGAGAGTGTGAGAGAGTGAGTGAGTGTGTGTGTGTGTGTGTGTGTGTGAGAGAGTGTGTGAGTGTGTGAGTGTGTGAGAGAGAGAGAGGGGGAGGGGGATATTCATTCAAGGGCCCTAACTCAGTATGGCAAAGGGAAATAACAACATTTATTGCAACCAAACTTAGCTGAGCAACGAATATGGATAGACCTCTACTAGCCCACTTCCTGCATGAAGGTTTTGACGATTGGCAAAGGGTCGTAGAGCTGCGTTTAAATATTTAATCAATCTTTTCAAAAATACAAAATCGATTTTTCTTTCTTGCAAATTTGATTAGACAGAATTGTTTGATAATTAAGACATTTTAAATTGTTATTTTATGCAAACACCCGTATTTTCACCAAGCTTCGTCAGATCCCTAAATTCCCTCATTTCTTTACTCTGACTTGAAGAGTGTTCATGCCTTGACACATTGTGATTCTGGGATTTTGGTGGAAATTGAAGGTCAAGTGTACTTACGTTTAGGTCAACGTATGAAGCCGTTTCGTCGTGATGTTGATACAAAAATCACCCTGAACAAACATTATTAAATATGACCGCATTTATGTATAAGATTGCAACAACTATTAATCATATTTTTTATTGGGGTGAGACATTTAATGCATTTTCTGCTAAGAATGTCTTATCAAATGGAAAGAACAGGCTGGCCACAAATCAATGTCTTGCAAAAATACAGCAAAGTAGAGTTGATCATTTGTCATGAGGCAAGCTAGCGGCGCCACAAAAAAGCGGCAAATCAGCCAGTCTCTCTATAAAGGTTATTACATAATTACTAGGAACTTGCCTTTGTGACTGCATCAAGCAGAATTCAAAGGAGTTGGAATTCCTATTAGGCCCACACAAAAATAAATAGATAAATAAATAAAATAAATTTAAATGTCAAATGAAATTTACGTCACCAATAACGCAAGTGACGTAAATGTAAGAGTGTGAAAAACCGTTGTGTGACGAAAGGCTGGCGGCTTTGTTTAAAACTTCGGCTCAAA
>JADBJO010000258.1:149508-154508 GCA_016801955.1 Conus betulinus | reverse complement strand
AGAGGGTGGGGGACACATAGATAAACAGACGGAGAGAGAGAGAGAGGGGGGGTGTGTGTACGTGTGTGTGTGTGTGTGCGCGCGCGTGTGTGTGTGTGTGTGTGTGCGTGTGTGTGTGTGTGTGTGTGTGTGTGTGTGTGTGTGTGTGTGTGTGTGTGTGTGTGTGTGTGATGTGATTTTTCGCTGTTGCCTTAGTATATTAGTGTTCATGTTTCGAAATGGATTTTCTGACAGAGCTTTGCCTGTGCCAGCTCTCTTGCAGCCAAGGGTTCCTTCAATGAACAAACGCACACCGCCAAGGAGACCTCAGGTACTGTCTGACCCGAAAGACCAGTACTCAAACCACCGATTAAGGAATAGTGTAAAGAAGTGGGGGGAGCTCATGAGAGAAATGACCTACAGATCTGGAAATCTGTCAGTTCCTGGTATATTATCCACTACGCTAGTTTTCCGAGTGCCTACATAAAACCAGGGAACTTACAATAGGCATTTCGAGATGCGTAGCAAGGCCCTGTTGAGGTCATGCTGCAGCTGTGCAGGAGCCGCTATGGGTAACGATGAGGAATTTGAACATCGGGCAAAAGTGAATCAACACTATCCAATACCTGCACACTGTAGCGATGCGGTGCTCATAGAGGGCGCTGTTGGTCTCGCACTTCAGTTGCAGTTGGTCGGGGCCAGCTTCTATCTTCCGGAGTTTTCAACATATTCAGGGAAGGCATTATGACTGATGCACCTGAAGGTCACGTCATCACAGACAGCGCTGGAGGGACGATCACTACGAACCTTCGATTTGCAGTTGAGATCGATGGCCTGACAAGCCGTGAACAAGTATGGACCATGCTTTTGATGACTGGTCAAGCTTCAACCATTAGTACTGATATAACTGTCAATGGGCAGAAAAACTAGAAAATGTTCAAGTGTTTACTTACCTTGGATCCGTCATTAGCAATGAAACATCCAAATGAGAAATCCCTCCAAGGGTTGAACGACAATATAAACGGTGTTAAGATACATGGATGGACCATCATATCGCCATGAAGCACTAGCTCGAAGCTCACTGATGTGGTCCGCCCATTTTCTTGCGCGTGAGATATGGACCCTTATGGCGGATCTTTTTTGCGCGTGAGATATGGACCCTTATGGCGGATCTTTTTCTTGCGTGTGAGATATGGACCCTTATGGCGGATCTTTTTCTTGCGCGTGAGATATGGACCCTTATGGCGGATCTTTTTCTTGCGCGTGAGATATGGACCCTTATGGCGGATCACGGATGAAGAATCCAAGCCCTGGAAATGAGGTGTTACCACAAGAGACATCACATACACCCATCATTGGAAATGAGGTGTTACCACAAGAGACATCACATACACCCATCATTGGAAATGAGGTGTTACCACACGAGACATCACATACACCCATCATTGGAAATGAGGTGTTACCACAAGAGACATCACATACACCCATCATTGGAAATGAGGTGTTACCACAAGAGAGACATCACATACACCCATCATTGGAAATGAGGTGTTACCACAAGAGACATCACATACACCCCATCATTGGAAATGAGGTGTTACCACAAGAGACATCACATACACCCATCATTGGAAATGAGGTGTTACCACACAAGAGACATCACATACACCCATCATTGGAAATGAGGTGTTACCACAAGAGACATCACATACACCCATCATTGGAAATGAGGTGTTACCACAAGAGACATCACATACACCCATCATTGGAAATGAGGTGTTACCACAAGAGACATCACATACACCCATCATTTCACAAGCGAACGTGCGTGTCAGAGCTCCCAGCAGCTTATCGGAGCACAGGAAGGTCCACTGACACCCAGCAAGAAAAAAAGCTACGTTGGCATGTCCTGCAACAAGATCCAATGACCTTGCTCCAAAACCATCCTCCAGGAAAGCAGGTGGGAGAGGAGGGGAAGAAAAACTGAACAGACAAGTTGAAAAAAAGGCCACAGACGGTAAGTTCGTTAACTTTTTTTTTAGATCCACCTAAAATCCGGTAGATGTACAATATGCCAATACAATTCGTAACATCATTTTTTTCAAACAACAGAACAAAATACCAATGCAATTCGTAACATTTATTTTTCAACAACAGAAGGGGAAAATGCATACCACCACAGTTTAATCTAGTTAGAGGCCACTCACTCGTAAACAAGAAAACATGTCGTCGAAAAAGATGGACTCCCACAGAGATGGCAAGTCATTATCAGCTGTGTCAGAGTCCTCACTCAAGTCTTCACCTATCGTGGGGAACACCTGAACTATTCCATCACCCTCTTGGCACCAGAGGTGTAAGGCAGAGGTCGCCATCCCGCCAAAGGGTCAAAGGGAGTAGAGCAGATGTGTCAGCTCCGACACTGAATCACATCGAGGGCAGAAAGTTCCCCTGGTTTAACCCCCACAGCTAAGGTGACGTCAACGCCCAACCGTAGCTGTCTGTAACAACCCTGTTACAAAAAATCGCAGTGACTTCCCCAAAAGAAAAGGCTTTCTGTCTGCTTTGTGACAACGGAGGAGAAAATGTTCTCTTTAAATACGTGAACCTGACAAAGACTAACAGCAGCAATAAACAGCATGTCCTTCGTGGGAAAAAATGTTGTACTATATTCTTTAAACTTCGCTGGAATTCTTTCTCTTTGAACACTGAGCTTGTTCATTCATATCTTCAACATGTTTACATTGCAAAACACATGGGCATCCACCCATATATATATATATATATATATATATATATATATATATATATATATGAGGCAAAAGATCGCCACTTCTCGCCCCCAGTGTTTCCATAACTCTCAATCGGAAAGGGGGGGGGGGGGGGGGGGGGGGGGATTACAAGTTGTAACCTCTTCTCCAAATCTTCACATTTCTGTACACTTGATATTTGAAAGAATTCACTCAAAGCAAGTTGCTGCATGAAATTAGCTCAGTTAGGATAATACCTATCATAATAAACTGGCATTCTCAAATTCACCTGTTGCTGTCTAACCACAATATAAATCAATAGTCAGTCTTACTGAACCGTCCAAGAGAGGTGGATGGACCTAAAGATAACGTACTATCGATGGGAGCTGGATGGACCTAAAGATATAACGTACTATCGATGGGAGCTGGATGGACCTAAAGATAACGTACTATCGATGGGAGCTGGATGGACCTAAAGATAACGTACTATCGATGGGAGCTGGATGGACCTAAAGATAACGTACTATCGATGGGAGCTGGATGGACCTAAAGATAACGTACTATCGATGGGAGCTGGATGGACCTAAAGATAACGTACTATCGATGGGAGCTGGATGGACCTAAAGATAACGTACTATCGATGAGAGCTGGATGGACCTAAAGATAACGTACTATCGATGAGAGCTGGATGGACCTAAAGATAACGTACTATCGATGAGAGCTGGATGGACCTAAAGATAACGTACTATCGATGGGACAAACGTTTCCCTCTGGGCAGAAAACTCTACACTAGTTAGATAGAAAAACGTCGAATTAGAACTGTGCTCACATTAGACAGGAAGTTTCAAGGTGGCATTACATTATAAATAAATGACCTATCTATAATTGTAAAACATTAGAAAAAACATCTTTAAAGGCAGTGAAACGTGTCTTACAACAAACATATGTTGCGGTGGCCAGTGATGAACAATAGTTACGCCTCTTTGGACAAAGTGTTTTCCTCTAGAAAAAAATGACGCTTGACTTGGGAGTAAAGATGGTAACCTTTCAGAATGCATTCCATCGAATCCTTCACAGGACAATATGTTTCTCGACGAAAAGTTGCTGCTAACTTTGTGTCTGTGATGACAGAGAAACAGAAGCACTAAGATGTGTTTCCTCGGTAATTCCATGCAACAGAAAGCGTTCTCTGGAATCCTGGGAGCATCTCCTTAAAACAGACTGAAGCAGTAACGAAATCTTAATGCCAGGCAAGTCTTGTCGTCGCATGCTTAAGGACACCACTTCCATTACTAATCGCGAACTAGGGCCTGCGTGGATCTAAAGCTATTTATCTGTCAAAGAAAAGAAAAAGAAACCCCACAGCATTTCTACACATCAGGTTCCAACTTTGATAGTTTTCTGTCTTTTGGACGCAAGAGTGTGCCATAATACAAGTCTGTCTCTGTGTACTTTAATATGCCACATTAGCGCGCACTCGTCGGCAATGTGGGACACTGGAACGTGTGCACGCTGATCTTTTTGGTGAAGGTCGGCAGGAGGTTTTGTCATGAACGTTGAAGAGCATGATATATACGTCAGCATTTCTGACGACAGGGACGTGAAGGGACAAAAGGCTCCTCAGTGATTCTGACAGAGAACCTAAAGGACAATACTGAACAGACAGACAGACAGACAGACAGACAGACAGGAAAAGAGAGAAGACGAAAGGAAGAGCAGAACAAACAAGAAGAAAGAGGAATCAAGTTTGTTTTTTTAAAACAAGTGCAAAGGGATCATGATGTATGGAAGCAACGAAAGCGACAATGGGTTGCTAACCAGAGCAAAGAGGCCTTCCTCCAAGTTCTTCCTTGTGGCTGCTTGTCTTGGAATCGTCGGCGTTGTGATCGGGATATTGATTGGTCGCTTTGCTATCGGTGACCAATCAGACGACAGTTCACTGTCTGCCGCCTGTCGCCGAATCACTCAAGATGCCGATCCCGAGATTGCCGAGCTACTGATGAACGGCATCAACAAGGAGAGCATCGAGAACAACCTGAGGTGAGCGGGACCAGCAGTTCAGGGAGACAGACTTGGTTGTTAGTGGTGCCAATCACTGGCCGTGAGAGGAATGTAGTCAAGAACTAGTATAACTGTATTCTTTCTCGTGTCTCTAGTCTGTAGCTTTTGCAGCTGAGAGGATGGGATTGCTCTTGCTCAAAAAACTTCCCACCCTCAACGCCTTCTTTTTGTGCAGGACTTATGCACCTACAGACTTACTCGATTAGTTCCTGC
>JADBJO010000258.1:129508-139508 GCA_016801955.1 Conus betulinus | reverse complement strand
GGGGGGGTGAGGGACAGAGAGAGAGAGAGGGAGAGAGGAAATCGAGAATCTTTTGGTTAAGTTGCCAGTCATGTGGTTACCCTTCTTGAAGCATATCACAGATCTATTCATCAGGGGGAGGGGGAGATTCAGACATAAACCAGGGACTTTTAAGCACACCATTTACGCGAGAAGTCTATGAATTGCAAATATATTCTTGCTATGTATTCTTCTTTAGCATATTGATGTTACAGTTGTCGTCTAAAACGTACAACATTCTGGAATAGTGTTTTCCCATTTTGATTTGTAGAAGATTGTTTCCCCGAAGTTGGAGTATGGCTGCCTTAATGGCGGGATGAAAAACGGTCACACACACAAAACTCCACTCCCGTTTAAAATCTGTTTAGATTTCCGCCTGCAGTCGCCACACTTTGCAACTAGATCCACTCCCTTTGTTGAATAGATGGGACTTATCCTTGCCTGGCTATACAGGGAGTGTCCGCAAGAGTATCAGCCTGCTTACACAGAAGAAGAACAAGATTTGTAGAAGAGATAGCTTGCACAAATCAAAAAGAAAATCAAGTATATCATCAGTCCTTAGTCAGATCACAGTTACTGAATAACAAAAGTTCTGCGGTAATTCTGAAGTTGTCAGCGGTATCACAGCTGCTTTTGACTTGCGTTATTTTCAGGCTAGAAATTAAACGCTACAGTAGATGACCAAAAACGAATGTTCGACTGATTCGCTTTCCGCTTTACAGAAGTTACGTTATCATCATCTGTAATGTGTTTCTTTTGTAATACAACGTTTGTTGCCAAGATCGTGTGAATTAGCCTAGTTTGAACCATTTTCATTTGATTTCGTTTATTTTCCGGGTCAGTTCAATTCAATTCAGTTCACATCAGATCAGCTCAGTTTAGAACAAGTTAGTTCAGCTCAGTTGAATCCAGTTCAGTTCAGGACAGCTCGTCTGACTTCATTTCTGCACAGATCAGTTCAGTTCAGTTTTAAGTTCCAGAAAATCGTAAGTCTGTTTGAAGGGTCGGAAGGGAGGTGGTTGGAACTTGCGGGACAATAATGCTTTTAGCACCTCCCCTTCCTCCTTTTTAGCAGAGGAGGTTTGTGAGGCCAGCTGTGCTGTCCTGTCCTGTGTTCTGTTTACCAGAGGAGGTCTGGAATGCCAAGGGTATTTGGCGCCTTGACGCTGAGCCAGCTGTGCTGTCCTGTCCTGAGCCTGCTAAGGGCTTCCTTGACGTTGTGAGCCCTTTCCTGTCCTTTGTCTTCTGTCCTGCACAGAATTTTCTGGCATGACGGTTGGGCAAAGGACTTGTGGCGTGACATCATCATCCACCTGAGTCAGTGAATTTTGTTGTTAAAAACAGTGGTGATAGCTGCAGATATGAGGACCAGCTCTGAACATATTACACCCTTTGGGAGTGTCGTTTGGGGTGAAGGGGGATCCCTGTGGTCAAAGATGTAAGTAATTATGAGCTTTATTTCAAGGACATGGCGCTTTTCGTCAACAATGAATCGTTAACTTTATGAAATCAAAGTACACTGGAAAGATCTGAAGAGTAAGGGGTGAGTCAACGTGCCTCATGCTACAGTGGATGAACAGGGGTTTCGTTTCGCACAGACTTTTTCAGACACAGGTAGAGTTGCCTCACTGTGGTCGTTGATTATGGGTCATTGCACTCGCTATATCAAGTGCAAAACTTTCTTCAGATCCTTCTGTCAAACTCAGATCGATTTCACGTAGTTTCGAACGGGTGTGCGTGCGTGCGTGCGTTCGTGCGTGCGTGCGTGCGTGCGTGTGTGTGTCATTTACATATACACCCCAAATCTGAACTTCTGTCAATGGTGTGAACGTCTCTCTTATCTTCATTCTCATAGTCCACAGCCATTCGTTACTAGAAGCATCACTGTGCATCTCATCACCACTACGACAACAGGTCCATTTTCTGTCCAAGGAAGATGGCGTCCTCGTCGTTCCATCATGTTCTGCTCGTGGGCCAGCAGAGGAGTACGGTCTGAAAGGTTCCACAGAATGGGTGGAGGTAAGACAAAGGAGAGCTCAGTGTAGTGATGAGGCTGTTTAATAGCAGGCTTGTTGCTGCCCAGTTGACACATATGGGACCCTGTCACTACGAAGAAAAGACAGAAAATAAAACATTAAGTATACACAGTTATCTAGAGCCATCATGACACAATGCCTGAAACTCTGACATCGTTTAACTCGGCCGTACCGATGGAGCCGGCATTGGTTTATACCCAAAATACGTTGAAAATTTCATATAAGCGAGTAGACAACACAGATTTGGACGGCTAGTTTCACGCTGGGCAATGTTCCCAGTCGCATTACCTGGTTGACATATTACAACAGAAAAGCGAGCATGTTACGAACTGTATCAAAGCAAACAAATGTTTTATGTCTGTCTACATCAGAAATAGATGAATCGGTCGGAGAGGAGGATTAAAAAAATCATTGGACGACGCTAAAGGAAGACTTGAAAAGGAAAGAAAAGGCAGCGTTAGAGAGGGGGCTACGAAAACGGGATAAATATAACTGGCAGAGAACGTCCTGAAGGTGGGGATGAAATTTACATTGAAAGACCCTCTGGAATCCGCTCTGAGGGAAAGTGGTTAGATAACGCAGCTGTTAATTAAGCTTAGGTATAATACCTGGGATATTTCAGCACTGGTCTAATGATGACATGAGACAGACGGTAGTTCAGTAAAGGCCAGTGACGAGATAAAACAGCAGATAGTTTAACATAGGTGTAGTGATAAAGTAAACCCAAACCATTCTTTAACCCCACTCCCTACCCCTACCTCCTCCGCCCCCCCCAAGTTGCCTGTCTATCTATCCGTCTGTCTAACGTATGTGCGTGCGTGCGTGCGTGCGTGCGTGCGTGTGTGTGTGTGTGTGTGTGTGTGTGTGTGTGTGTGTGTGTGTGTGTGTGTGCGTGCGTGTGTGTGTGTGTGTGTGTGTGTGTGTGTGTGTGTGTGTGTGTGTGTGTGTGTGTACACAAATATGTATGTATGAGTCTATCTACCTGTCTGTGTGTCTGTCTGTCTGTTGTGTGTGTGTTAGTGTGTGTGTGTGTGTGTGTGTGTGTGTGTGTGTGTGTGTGTGTGTGTGTGTGTGTGTGTGTGTGTGTGTGTGTGTGTGTGTGTAGTCTTTAATGGACGCAATAATCAGGTGTCCCAGTGGCTCAGTGGTTAGTGCGCGAGTCATTAGGTGGAAAATGAGCATGTCCAGAGGGTCATGGGTTCAAATCCCAGCCATGGCTCGTCCCATGATGGGAAAAAAAGGGGCAGCAGAGGGACATCCGGAGTCATGAACCGGGTGTGGCCCAACCCCCCTAGAGTGTCAGGAGATAACGGCCGAAACACTTGCTTGAAGGGGGCTTCTCTTCTGAGGACTCTCTGCTGCCACGCTCTCCACGAGTTTTTCTACTACATCTAGGTGGTTGGTGTGTATACAGTATCCCTAATAGAAACAGGATTAGATTGTGTGTGAGAGACACAAAAGTTTTCGTCTGTTCAGTCTCTGTAGAAATGTTGGTGATTCATTAGAAGACATTTACATACGTGTATGGAATGACGCTTTAGAATCTACTAATAAGTATTTATTTTACAGAATTTTAAAACAGAGTGTTGCCGTGAAAAATGAATTGAAATGTTGCCTGTTTATATATACCCACTGATTCAGTTTCGCTGTGGTAATCATAAACTCATGATAGAAGATGGCAGACGATTTGAATACCTCACGATGAACGATTCTGTCGGGACTGATCTTAGTGATGAATTTCATTTTGTAATGAAATGTACCAAATATAACGATATTAGAAATCAGTTTATACCAAGAAAATTTACATGTATAAAGTCCATGTTTAACTATTGTCGTTTGCTGTGTGGGTGGTAAAAAAGTGTTGGTAAAGTTAGCGAAGTTTCTAAAACTTAGTAAAGTTGTATAACATTAAGCTTATATTCAGTGTGTTGATTATAGGAAAACTTTTGGATGTTTGATTTGTTTCATTTGTATTTGTTTGATTTGTTCTAAGTTCTCCATGCCCCAAAAGGGGTCACAGGATTAAAATCTGTGTGTGTGTGTGTGTGTGTGTGTGTGTGTGTGTGTGTGTGTGTGTGTGTGTGTACAAATATGCCATGTTTTCAGCAATACATCAATTTACTCGGGCCTCGTGCTGTGGCCTATATCAACATGGACATGGCTGTTTCGGGTATGCAGACGCATACATTGTTTCGTTCCGCTGTTCGTCTGTCTGTCTGATATGTCTCTGTGTGTGTGTGTGTCTCTCTCTCTCTCTCTCTCTCTCTCTCTCTCTCTCTCTCTCTCTCTCTCTCTCTCTCTCTCTCTCTCTCTCTCTCTCGGTATGCCGTGGGGTTTTTCCCAGAATAAGTTATATCGTCCATGTAGCATGTACTGCCAACAGAAACACCTCACCACCAGAAGCTCCAGCAATGACTTTCCACACGGCAGAAAAGCTACAGATCGTGGCCTGCGACATCTGTGACTGCCGTGGAATCTGGGTGCGCTGAGTGGTGTGGAAGACTGGGCATGCTCAGCAAACCATTAAGAATGGATTTTTAAAAAAAAATATAAAAAAAAAGCATTCAGAATCACCTAGAGGTGCGGCATGAAAATGGGTGCAGTGCTCCACTCAAATGTATCAAAACCGACGACTTTGATTTAACTCACTGGAACCAAAATGGAATAAGCTTACATGCCAAGAGACTGAGAAGTGTACCAGGCTAGCCAGTAGCACGAGGATAATATGGCTAGAGGTGGTGGTGGTGGTGGTGGTGGTGGTAGTGATCGTTTTTTTTTTCGTTTTTTTTTTTTTGGGGGGGGCGTGGGGGGGGGGGTTGCTTGTTTTTTTTGGGTGTTTTTGTTGTGCTTTTTTTTTTTGGTTCTGTAGTGTGTTCTGTTCGCAGGCAATTACTCCTTAAATTCTATAGTGTGTTCTGTTCACAGGCAATTACTCCTTAAATTCTGTAGTGTGTTCTGTTCGCAGGCAACTACTCCTTGAATTCTGTAGTGTGCTCTGTTCGCAGGCAACTACTCCTTGAATTCTGTAGTGTGTTCTGTTCGCAGGCAACTACTCCTTGAATTCTGTAGTGTGTTCTGTTCACAGGCAACTACTACTCCCTGAATTCTGTAGTGTGTTGTGTTCACAGGCAACTACTCCTGAATTCTGTAGTGTTCTGTTCACAGGCAACTACTCCTTGAATTCTGTAGTGTGTTCTGTTCACAGGCAACTACTCCCTTGAATTCTGTAGTGTGTTCTGTTCACAGGCAACTACTCCTTGAATTCTGTAGTGTGTTCTGTTCACAGGCAACTACTCCCTGAATTCTGTAGTGTGTGTTGTGCTCACGCAACTACTCCTTGAATTCTGTAGTGTGTTCTGTTCGCAGGCAACTACTCCTTGAATTCTGTGGTGTGTTCTGTTCACAGGCAACTACTCCCTGAATTCTGTAGTGTGTTCTGTTTGCAGGCAACTACTCCTTGAATTCTGTAGTGTGTTCTGTTCATAGGCAACTACTCCTTGAATTCTGTAGTGTGTTCTGTTCACAGGCAACTACTCCTTGAATTCTGTAGTGTGTTCTGTTCGCAGGCAACTACTCCTTGAATTCTGTAGTGTGTTCTGTTCGCAGGCAACTACTCCTTGAATTCTATAGTGTGTTCTGTTCACAGGCAACTACTACTCCTTGAATTCTGTAGTGTGTTCTGTTCACAGGCAACTACTCCCTGAATTCTGTAGTGTGTTCTGTTCACAGCAAACTACTACTCCTTGAATTCTGTAGTGTGTTATGTTCGCAGGCAACTACTCCTTGAATTCTGTAGTGTGTTCTGTTCGCAGGAAATTACTTCTTAAATTCTGTGGTGTGTTCTGTTCATATGTGAATTCTGTAGTGTCTTCTGTTCACAGGCAATTACTCCTTAAATTCTGTAGTGTGTTTCTGTTCACAGGCAACTACTCCTTGAATGCTGTAGTGTTTCTGTTCACAGGCAATTACTCCTTAAATTCTGTAGTGTGTTCTGTTCGCAGGCAACTACTTCTTGAATTCTGTGTGTGTGTTCTGTTCGCAGGCAACTACTCCTTGAATGCTGTAGCGTGTTTCTGTTTGCAGACAACACTACTCCTTGAATTCTGTAGTGTGTTCTGTTCACAGGCAACTACTCCTTGAATTCTGTACTGTGTTCTGTTCGCAGGCACTACTCCTTGAATGCTGTAGTGTGTTCTGTTCGCAGACAACTACTCCTTGAATTCTGTAGTGTGTTCTGTTCACAGGCAACTACTCCTTGAATTCTGTAGTGTGTTCTGTTCGCAGGCAACTACTCCTTGAATGCTGTAGTGTGTTCTGTTCGCAGACAACTACTCCTTGAATGCTGTAGTGTGTTCTGTTCGCAGGCAACTACTCCTTGAATTCTGTAGTGTGTTCTGTTCGCAGGCAACTACTCCTTGAATGCTGTAGTGTGTTCTGTTCGCAGGCAACTACTCCTTGAATGCTGTAGTGTGTTCTGTTCGCAGGCAACTACTCTTCTTGAATTCTGTAGTGTGTTCTGTTCGCAGGCAACTACTCCTTGAATTCTGTAGTGTGTTCTGTTCGCAGGCAACTACTCCTTGAATTCTGAAGTGTGTTCTGTTCGCAGGCAACTACTCCTTGAATTCTGTAGTGTGTTCTGTTCACAGGCAACTACTCCTTGAATTCTGTAGTGTGTTCTGTTCACAGGCAAACTACTCCTTGAATTCTGTAGTGTGTTCTGTTCACAGGCAACTACTCCTTGAATTCTGTAGTGTGTTCTGTTCACAGGCAACTACTCCTTAAAAGTGGATGGAACCCCACTGATGTACCAATCTGTCTTTGAAGCTTCGAAAAAGGTGACGTATACGATACTCGCATGTGTACGAACACACACACACACACACACACACACACACACACACACACACACACACACACACACACACATTCACACACGCACGCACACACATGCATGCACACACGCACCTACACGCGCGCTCGCGCACACACACGCACACACACACACACACACACACACACACACACACACACACACACACACACACACACACACACACACACACACGCAAGGTCACGAGCATGCAATGTCAACCTGCCACAGTAGATCAGTCTGTATGCATGGTGTATGTCCCTTCCTCACCGAACACACACACACACACACACACACACACACACACACACACACACACACACACACACACACACACACACACACACGCAAGGTCACGAGCATGCGATGTCCACCTGACACAGTAGATCAGTCTGTATGCATGGTGTATGTCCTTCCTCACCGAAGGAGGATGCATCATACAGGTATGAACTTCCCAGGATAATGGGTAAGAGGAATCACGTTACACTATATCAAACACACACACTCACACACACACACACACACACACACACACACACACACACACACACACACACACACACACACACACACACACACACACACACACACACACACACACACACACACACACACACACACACACACACACACACACACACACACACACACACACATGCACGCACGCACGCACGCACGCACCTGTGCGCGCGCGTTTAGATCAAGACGCCTACAACATTACAGATCTGTCACTGTTAATGCAGTGATATCAGCCCCAGACTGACACGTGGGAGGCCGTGGGTGCTATCCGCATCAACGGATATCGTTATGAGACTGTCAGCGTCGTCCACCTTTAACCAGAATCGACGCCCTAGCTGGAGTCCCAGTCGTGAAGAGAATAATGAATGATTGGGTGGCTTCGTTAGAGCCAGGGCGGGATATTCAAAAAGAAAAACGGCCATACACACAAAACTCCACTCCCTTTCATGGATAGATGGGACTAATCCTTGCCTGTGTATACAGGGAGTGTCCGCGGGAGTACCAGCCTGCGTACGCAGACAGGCAGACAGACGCCTGGGCTCTAACGAGGCCACACAATCATTCATTACTCTCTCCACGACTGGGACTTTGACAGTAGGTTTCCTGCTTATATTTTCTGACCCATCACCGCGGATGCCAGGTTCTCTCAGGTCACACTGAGGTTTCCATGTCAACATCCATTAAAAGTTGTACGTACAACAGACAGGAACAAAAATTCAAGACGGGGGGGAGATGGGGTGGAGGTTTAGGGAGCCGTGGCCTATCTAACACTATACTGATACTGCCAGAAGAACAACACGGAAAGACAGCTATATTCATGTTGGACGACAACGGGATTCGAACTCACAGCCCCTTTCGACTGCGAACTCGGTGCTTTGTCTCTCGGGCCTGGTTGACACAAAGAGAGGGCATTTTTAAAGAAAGACGAGGTGAACCTCCACTGTCTCGTTACTCAACGCCCTTTTACTTTTTCTTCAATCCAGGTACCCAACCCTGACAACAAGGAAGCGGAAGAAGGCAGGACAAGTGTGTATGACACGTGGAAACACACGTCACCCTGGGAGGACTATGATCTCCCCAGGTAGGTTGAGAATTGGGAGTCTGTCAATCCTTTCAGTTGTGGATTGGTGCCTAGCCGACTTTCAGGGTCATTCAAGACGATCACCACGTTGAAAAAATGTCCGCTCGTGATGATATGAACAGAGTATGAACCCTCGATATACCATTATCTTCGACATTTCATCGTGTTAAGCTGGACTGTCACCCTGAAGGCTGAACGAGTAGGATACATTGACAGTTCTGGCTATTCCGACAGATGTTTCACCCCGACATTACAACGATTAGTGAAAAAAAGGTGATGAAAACGTGACGGTGGCACTAAAAATCATGAAGAAATTATATAGGTGAACAGACAACGCAGGGCGAATAGTAGGAGTTCACACTGGCCAGTGTTCCAGATTACAACAGAAAAGCTGGTACGTCGTTTTTATGGATTGTTGTATCGGTCCGACATACGAATAGGCAGGCAGGTTGTTTGCCAGGCATTCTCATTTTGGAGAGGAGACCTGTTTTTGAGACCCAGACTTATAGATCTCTAGACCTGTAGGTCTATGTCCAGTCTGTACATCGTAACAAGGGGAAAATAGAAGGTGTGAAGACTTGTTAGAACAAATGCTGGCAAATGGACAAAGAATTAGGAAGACAGTTGTCGGCATTAAAGGAAGACGGAAAGGCCGAGCTAGAGAGAAAAAGAACGAAAAAGAAGACATCACTAAAACAAAACTTCTAGAGGCTATAAATATTAATTATACTGAAACAAACGGTGCATTCCCGTGAAGAGTATTTAGACAGCGCCACTTTTCCCAACCTGTATGTATTCTTCAGCTTATATCAGTCGACTTCGTGTAGGAAATAACCTTGTTACTTTCACAGACTGTGGGAAGCAATCTTTGGCCCTACTACTTCAAGAGCGCATGCAGATAAGTGCAGGATTCTGCACCACATTTGTGTTGTTGTTGTTGTTGCTGCTGTCACACCCTCCGTACCATTTCAGTCGTATTATTCATGTGCGATCGTCCGTGCGGTTCCCCTGTTTAGAGCCGCATCCAGGAAAAATTCCTTTGGCGGCCTCATTACCGGCTTTTTACAAGGAGCAGTTAATGTCGGGTCGTCGTGAGCTGACATTATCAGAAAAAAATGCCATGCCGCCATATAGTCACTCTGGTGATGATGAGTATTCCTTTCATCTGAAATGTTGTATGATTGACCTGTTGGGTGTTGTTTTCATAGTTAGATAGACGTGAGTGGCGCTTGTGATTTAAACTGCTTCATGTCATGTCCGCTACCGGTCGACATTGTCTGTCATACCTGATTACGCTAGGTCCGATCTAAGTGGGACGACTGCGTCACTGTCGTTGTTGTATTTCCTAGTTCTGGCCGTCAGGCTTTGGGCAGTAGTTACAGGGGGGACCCTGCAGACGGGTCCGTGGTCAAATGCTTAGAGCGTTTGTCTGTGGAGCCGACGGTCGTGAGTTCGAACCTCTCGGGAGGGGGGGGG